>SSNS01000144.1:520178-570178 GCA_006937985.1 Aphyosemion australe
AGGACACTGTGGGAGAGAAGCAGAGACAACACTTATGTCAGCACTCACAATGAAACTTTTTGCAGAGCAGACAGTAATTACAACCCCACTTCCAAAAAAGTTGGGACGCTTGGTGAAATGTCAATAACAGACATGAAAACGGGTCAAGGGTGAAAAAGGTGAGAAAACCCAGCCGAATTTCACTGAAAGGTGAGGGATTTTCATGTCTGCAATAAAAACAAAATACTAATTTTCAAATCATGCAAGCCATATATTTGATAGAGAATAGTGCAACATTTCAACTGTGTAAACTGGGGAAGTTACTGCTTTGGGGGGTGAACATACACTCATTTGATACCTGCAACATGCCTCAAACAGTTGGGATAGGGCCAATAAAATGCTGTAAAAGCTGAACACTAGACTAACATGGACTATTATCAAATATGGTTCTTGCATTATTTGAGAATTATAGTTTTTATTATTTTTTTAAGTTCACACAAAATCCTAACTTTCTTGGAATTGGGGTTGTACTACTAAACAATTACTAATTATACAAACAGCAATTTAGAAATACCAAATTCACCTACATTTAGTCGTTATTTTGCCTCCTGCATGCCACAGGGTGTAACGTAGCCAACTTTTCACAGCGTCGCTGAAGAACTGTTGTGTCGTTTTTCAGTCGTACTGCCGACCAGCAGCTGAAAGACATAATGTAAAAGTTGTATGACATAATTTCATCACTAGAAACAGCATTTCAAGGGTTATGTTTCCTTTACATTCCTTAGGTTTTTTACACAAAGACTGTTCGTCAAAAAGGTCACAAGTAGAGATGCTCCGATCACATTTTTTGCTCTCAATCTGAGTCAGAGTTGTTTGATTTTGAGTATTTGCCGATACAGAGTCCTGATCCGATCCTTCAGCAAAACATTAAAATATGAAGAAAAATGAAAACACATCCAAGTTGTCCTTTAAAGAGCGAGTAACGCCTAAATCTACTTTGCTGATAACCTGTATAGGTGAATGTCTAATAGTACTGTAGACATGTGTAGTCATTATTTTGGCCTTTTAGTGAATCTTATTTAAAATCTAAAAATTCAGCCTAAAACCGTAATTATTTCTCCATCCTCAGGTTAAAACTCTGCTCTACGCTGATTTTGAACCAGCCACAGATGATGGCTAAGGTGTGACAGGTGATGTCTGTCCCATACTACTCCAGCCGAGTCCCGGCCGCACCTCCAGCTGGCTCGGCCACTCGCCTGCTGATATGAAATTGTACGACTTGAAAAAATGTTCTAACAGGAAATGTGGGTGAAGTAAGACTCCACCCATGGTGTGACTCACCCTTTAAGTTTCACTTTCACTTGTTCAGTACATTAATTTAAATATAATCTGTTTAAAAGTAGTGTCGTTGCTCAAATTTCAAATTATTTACTTCCTCAATATGCAGCTGTGTTGAGCGATGTGTGTTCCAGTGATGCAGCAGGCACTTTTCCTTCCTGTAACTACCACGAGCGGCTCGGGTGTTACAGAAGCCTGAGAAACCCGGGAGTTTTGTTGTACATCTGCAATTTGTCTTAGTTTATTAGCGTACCTTTCCAAGTTACCAATGTGAACTGGGACTATTAGTGGCAAACTGGGACTTAATGGAGACTAGTGCTTTGCTTTGGTGATGCCTGAAGGGAAAAGTCAAAAGAGAAAGTAGTTTGTTTTGAAGGCTGTGTTTCATGCAGCTATGTCTTTTCCACCATGTTAAATACCCAGTTTGCACACATTACAAGTGGCTGTTGTTCAGCCTTTGCCATCCAATTTAAAATACCACCAAACAGACAATTTAGCTCTCCTGTGGAGACACGTTAGCTCTGCGTTAGCCTGCTAGCTAACAGCTACATGTTATGGTGTCTGAATCCCTGCCTGCTGTAAATTGTGTGACGTTACTGTGTTGGTTTTGTCCAAGAAACAAAGAATATTGTTGTAGAGGAACTTGTTTAAATTAAAACTAAGCCATTGCTATTCTGTTTGAAAATCTCTATTACACAATGAATTTAAAAAGGCATATTTGTTGTTGTTTTTTTCATGTGATTGGGCTCGATTTCCGATCACATGATCAGATCGGAGCATCTCAAGTCAAAAGCAATTTTCTAATCATACAGGTGGAATTAGTGTCTCCCACTAAAGCCAAGTGGGCAATTTCATGAGATGAGAGGAAAAATGGCTTTAAATTCATGCCAGTTTGTATGTTCACATAACGAAATAGGGACACCACAGTGGTTTCATATACAGAACGGCTTTTTTCTGCAGTCGTTTGTCAACTTACCATCTTTTGACAGGCTGGCTTATTTTCCAGCAAGGATTCAGCCTCATCGGTTGGATGGGGAACATCAGTTGGTTCGTGGCTAGCATAGTCCTTCACCACCAGCTGGAGTACTTTTAGCATCTGTCATTTCACACGTCTCTTGATACTTCTTTTACAACCATCAGTACTTGGCCAAGCATCTCAATCACCTTTGGAGAATGTAAACAAATTGTCGTGAGACAAAAATATGCAAAATACTTCCATAGTGAAGTGTTTAGTAGTAAGTCTGACAATGCATGGCAACCGCATAACATACGTTTCTAATAGACCTACCTTTCAAAATCTGTCTTTTGCCACCATGCATGGTCACATCTACAAAAACAATGTATGTTAATGTTTACTAATGTTGCTAACACAAACAGAAAGTACCAACCAACCTGAAAATATATTTGCTAACAATCACTCTTGAGCAGTACTTTTTATCAGAAATTAAAGCTCTTCCCTCACACATGCACACACGCGCACACACACCTACTTATTTGACATCTGGCATAAAAAATAAATAAATAAATAAAATATATTTTACATCTTAATAGTAACTTGTAGTTATTGACCTAGAGGACAGTACTGCATACCATTTTCTGCAGGTTGTGGGCCATAAAAGGGTGTTGCCTGGAACTATATGGTGATGATGTACCTGCAAAAACAAAGAAATGAATTTATATTTTTGGAAACACCAACATCCTTTCTGAAACACATTGGAAAAGTACAAGTCATTGAAATTATTATACTTCTATTGTTATTTGGTTTTCCCATAGGCACATTTTATATAAATATATGGTTAAAAAAGATAATAAAATAAATAAATAAGTCTGTTGGTACAGGGTGGTTAATATAGAGTTTTTTGTAGTATATAATGAAAAGGCAACGGAACAGAAAAAGATAAAAAAAATAGGTGTACATCTAGTCACACACACACCCCAGCGTCCCCCTATGGACAAAACTCATCCATACGTCTGTTTTCTTCCCTGTCCTATGTGTAGATGGCATTGTAACATGTAGGCTACATAAAACAGCCAGCAGCTGTGCCATTTTCATTTAAAATGTCATCAAATGTATTTATTTTTAGCTTTTTCCTTTACCACCTTGTCTCTGTCTTGCTACACACACAAGCATGAGGAGTTCTTTCACTGCATCTTGGCGCCAAACACACGTTGATCCTGGTAGCTAATATGCTATTAACTAGGGATGCAGCGATGCCACATTTTTCCAAACTGATACGATACCGATACTTGGATCTGAGTATTCGCCGATACAGATTACCGATACCGATACTTCTACCACACACACAAATGCAATGAATTGGAATACATGTTTAATTTTTTTCTCTGCTTTCAACAGGAAAAGATGTTGAGTTAGATAAAAAAATTAAATATATTAATAGAGATCACAAAACTAACATATGAAAAATAACCATTTTCTGTGAAATCATTGCACAGTTTTCTACAAACAAAATGAACTAATTGGCACTGTCTCCAGCTTTCATGAACATAACATTTATGAACCAATCGCAGTGTCCACATTTAAATAAAAAAAACTATAGTCAGCATTAGCAGCAATAGTGTGGATTCTGAACTAAGCTTTTTTGGGAAACATGAACAGCAGGTTCTTTTTGATGAAAATAGTCATCTCTGCATTTTCAGGTGTGAGCCTGTTTCTGCTTTCATTCACATGGTTTGAAACAGCTCCCACTATTTGTCAATATAGAAAACTACAACAGAAATGACAAGTCACAGTGAAGCCACTTTCAGGCAACTGGTATCGGTACCTGCATCGGTTAACTTTTTTCTGGTATTGGTATCGAGCCGATACCGATACCAGAAATCGGTATCAGTATCGGTGCATCCCTACTATTAACCAATGTGGTTGGCATTAATGTTAATAAAACATGACACGTGAGGTAAATTTGTAAAATTAATTCAAACAAAGCAGTGGCACTTACTCCACATAATGTGAACGAGTCTGCGTTCAAGTTATATCAAAATGTTCACAGAAAAATGAACATGTTTTAGCTAGCGCTAGCTGCTAACTAGCACTAAGTCGACTGGCTTCTGATATAGATGCAGATTTAGTCCTACAGAGAAGTCACACAGATATATCTACAATTTTACAGCTACCATTTAACAATCTAGTGCACAATCAACCGCAGATAATTTATTTTTTATCATAATTCAGTTCAAACTTACCACAACAAACAGGAAGGCCAGCCAGGTCAGGCTAGAAAAAGGAGTCAAAATGGCGCTGGGTAACTGTAGTTCTGGAATGTACCATTCTACAGCCCACATGGGTGACTGAAGTGTTTTTCTCTACTTTTTTCTTACATGATTATGTACATCATTCTTCATGCTTATGATGCAAATAACATATTTTACACATGAAATGCTTACAATGGATAAAAATATCACAATTAGTTGTCCACAGTAGCCTAGTGAACTAGACCAATTCTTGCTTTGCAGAGTTTGGTCTAGGCACGCTTCATTGGAAACCTCGCAGCCCAAACCACTGCTGTGTTTATCCAATCACAACTCGCTATAGTTTTGGTTGGGCCAATCACAGCGCTCTATATCATGGGCCAATCACAGAGCGGGAGTAGCCGATGACGTCAGCGCTGCGGCCGCGAACGCCGCGAACCCAAGCAACATGGCGGCAACTCGGAAAACACGTTCGTTTGAAACGGCTTTGTCATCAACATTGGATTATTTAGACTCCAACGTGCGTAAGTCTGTCTGATATACTTAGCGGCTTCTTATTTTTATCAAACAAAGTAGTGCAATGTCCCAGTACACCTGATATTCGCGTGTTTTTCATACAAAAACGACAGAAATCATTGAAGCTAGACGCTATTAAAGCCTCCCGCTTTTCCGTCGCCGTGATTACGTCATGTTGTTCGTCACTCTGATTGGTCCTAGCACTATCCAATTGCGTGCTGACATTTTGAAAGACAACCGTAGATCCCGCCTCACGACTGAGAGCCGTCAATGGTTCGTGGCCAGACTATATATTCACATATATAGGATGGCTTGCCAGGCTATGTCCACAGCTCTATTTGTTTTAAATATAGGAAACCCCCTCCTATCTAATGGTCTCACCCTGAGCGGTTTCCCGCTCTCCTCCTATGCACCTGCATGTATGTAACCAATACTCAACATTGATATAATGTTTGTTGTTCAACCATTTAAATCAAACCATAATACAATGTTGAATCAATTCCTTTTTCCAACTATTTTTCAACCTTAACTATAAATCAACCAATTTGACCAAAATTCAAAATTGAAATAACATTTTTTGCTATCTGGGTTGTTGATCAAGTGTAATTGTTTAATTGCATTGTTTATATGTTACTGGGGCACTCTTGTCAGCTTGTTTCGACTAAATATTAGTTAAAATGAATGGCTATTTAACGGTTTTATTGACTGTTTATTATTATTATCATTTTTAAAATGAAAGTGAAGGGAAAATGGATCATGTGGCCTCTAGCTGCGAGTAAATGCACCCACCTTAGCGTGTCCAAATGCAGCAGTAATTCTTTCAATTTCTCATTGAAAGAAAGGAAGTTGTGTTAAAAAACATTTTTATTTATATAAAATACCACTATGGTGGGCACAGCAGGAAAACAAAGATAAGGCTTATTTTTAACATAACCATGTTTAATACGGGCCTATTATCACTACCAAACAACAAATATAAAGTGAAACAAAAAGTAAGAAAAATCTAAATTTCTCTTCCATCTAACACATGCACTGCCTTTCCTATGTTTGGACTTTTTCTGTGTTCACAAATCAGTCTGTGATCCTCATTTATTGCACTGACAGTGGAGGTTGGAATACCCTTGTATTGTCCGTCGAGGAAGCTCCGAGCGGTGTGGGGGTAGGTGGAGGGGGGTGCGTCGGGTGTGTCCGCTGCACCCCCTCAGCTCTTCTCCTGCGCGGGCGCGCCCCACTAATAGAGCTTTCTACAGTTGCTAAAATAAAAAAATAGATTGCCGCAAAGCACTCTGGGAAATACGGTCATATAAACGATCTACATTTTAGTATTGATTCCTATGGGTCTGAGTCGCTCCGATCTAGCTAAAGTTATTTTTTCGTCTCCTAAAGATTTTCAAACAGCAAGGAACTTAACGCTGCTGCTGGGGGAGGTGCTAATCGGACTCTAGACGCCCAGATCGGATGTTGGAGAGGACTTTTTATCCCTTTTCCAAAGCCGGTAAAGTCAATAGTATAACGCTGCAGACCCGGAGACGCCAGTTTCAGGCCGACACCATGTGAAACAGCTGGAAAGCTACACGGGCTAAGCTAAAGACAGAAGAAGCATAGCGGTGGTAGTTTTTAAGTTGGACGAGCGGATTTTAACTGTGTGGAGCAGATCAAGAAAAGCATGTATATTTGTTACTTACATCTTCCTGGAGGGGAAAGTCCTACATCCAAGAATGACCAGCCGCCGGTCGTAACGACGCTCTCAGTCGTGGGGTTATCCAGGAGGAACAGCGGAGGAGAATTAATGCAGGACGCAGCGTTGTTAACGGAGAGTGAAGGCAGCGTTGTTAACGGAGAGTTAGAGGCAGCGGTCCAGCTGAACGTCTGGGCCAAACAGCGTGTCCACCCAAACGTCCACGAAAAAGGCTTTTGACCAGAGATGAGTGGAATATAAAAAGTAGGGACACAAATGATAATCTGACAGTTAAAAAACTACCTTGAGAAAATGTTACTTGAGCACTGTGATCTGAACTTATTTTTATATTACTCAAGAAGGAGCCGTGATGGGAATAATGGCGTTTAAAACAACAGCGCTGCTAGCGAGGGTTAGTTTTTACTTTCACTTTCATTTGAGCTAGCGCTTGAGTTCTGGTGATCGATAATTAGCAGGGTCGCCATCAAGAAAAGCTCTCTGGTATGTTTTTTTTTTTTGTCAAAACAACTTCCTCCATTTTATGCCTTCATATCGATGTCAAAACGCTCTGAAACTGTATATTTTCTATTGTTAATGCGGCTTATCAGTATGACCCTTCCCAGAAGCCTTTGCGTGGTGACGTCAACTGTAGAATACCCTACTGTATTGAGAACCATTGCTCTATATCAATATTATTTGTTTCTTGGCCAAAAAGACCACCATTACGTCACACAATGTACGGCAGGTGGGGATTCAGACACCATACAGCTGTTAGCTAGCAGGCTAACGCAGAGCTAACTTGTCTCCACAGGAGAGCTAAAATATTTGTATGTTGGTGGTATTTTAAACCGGACAGCAAAGGCAGTGTAACAGCCACTTGTAATGTGTGCATACTGGACATTCAACATGCTGGAAAAGACAGCTGCATGATAAGCAACCTTCAAAACGAAATACTTTCTCCTTCGGCTTTTTTCCCTTCAGGCGTCGTCACTGCAAACCATCGGTCTGAGTTAAGTCCCAGTTCACAGCGGCATCTCTAACAAAAACACAGAGCCAGCCAAAAGTGAAAATTACGTTAATAAACAAAGAAATCGCCGACAACAAAACGTCGGAGTTTCTCATTCTGCAGCACCTGAGCTGAACACGCTGGTAGCTTCGTGGTGCTGCGGGGAAATCCTGCTGTGGCACCGTGTGTCAATGGAACCCAAAGTGTGCCACAAACGCGTAACATTACGTGCGACTCTCACACGAAAAATACACGTTTTTAACGAGCAATCAAGGCGTCAACAACACATACTTTACGCGTGAAAATTTTGCGTGATTTCAACCAGCAAACAACACGAAAACAACGTGTTGTTAACACACGTGCCTCCCGGTCACAGAAACGCGCATCACTCCACAGCCGCATAATGAGGACGTAAAAAATTTAAAATATGAGCATTTCAGCTACTTTTAAATTTATTCATAATATTAACACATTTTTTATTAATGTACTTCCTAAACAAGTGATGTTTTTGGCAGATAAACTAAGGAAATGACATAAATACAGAAAAAAGACATACCTAAATACTAATAAAAAAATTAAAGGAAAACTTGGACGTGTTTTCCCTTCATTTCTTCTTATTTTAATGCTTTGCTGAAGTATCGGATCGGGACTCGGTATCGGCAGATACTCAAAATCAAATGACTCGGATCGGGAGCAAAAAAATGTGATCGGAACATCCCTAAAGAACATGATTTAAAACTACGAAAAAGTTGCAGAATATGGTTTTAACCAGTTTTTAAACATTATTGTAATTTTCTACATACAGAGCATGGAGCAGTTTATCCAGTAAATAGTTTCAGAGAGTCTCTGTAAAATCTGACAGGTTGTTTATTATATTTTACTGACAAACACAGAGATGAGAAATAAAAACATGTTTCCCCACCCTCAGGATGGGTCTTAATGAAAGAGGAGCACAAGGAAGGAAGTGTTGATGAGGTCCAGAACACAAACTGTGAAGAACTGGTGATTAAAGGTGTGTTTGAGGTGTGTCACTGCTGCTGAATCTAAATGAATAAACTAACTCAATATCTGTGCAGAGTCCTGTTTGCTGCACATAATTTAGATGCATCACCTTCAACAGCACTGTGTGTTTGCATCAGTGCAGAACAAAGTCACATAAGTGTTCCTGTGCTGTATGCATGCAGCGATAATGCACCATCTTCACAATCCTCCTGCAGAAAACAGCTGCTGATCACACTCCGCCATGCAGAGGCACAGCTTTCATTTTAGGGCCCTTCTGGTGAGTTTTATAGAAGCAAACTGAAGGAGCGAACATAAAGATGTGAAGCTCTCAGCAGAGGATAAACACGACCGTGCTGTCTGTCTGGGAACGTGTGAAATAATGTTTAAAATAGGCAGCGTAAAAAAGAGGTGTCATGCTGCTGTGACCCACATGTCACGCCATTTCACACCCCGAGAAGATGAGAATCCTGCAGCTACCTGACTTTACTGCATGCTTTAACATTCACATGGTGACTCCTGACGCGCCTTCAGACGCTTTAATAAATAAATAAAAATCCAGTGTTTCACAATAAACAAATACATATAAAAGGTTTGACCATTAATGATTTCTATACTATTTTATGAAAACATGAAGATAAAAGTGTCATTTTTCTTCTCTCAGTGGAGAGTTATGCCTGTGTAGAACAGTGACTCAAGCTGGTGACCTTTGACCAATTGTGTTTTTTTTGAGAATTCACAACAACTCAGGAGATCTGAGCGCGTGAGCTGAGCTGTAAGCAACGGGTTGGTCAACTCTGCAGGATGAGATGGAGGCGCAGACCTCGGTGTGATTTCAAAACGTTTCCTGAAAAATAAATAAAACTCAGCGTGTTTGTGAGTTCTGGTTACAGGAGGTCACACGTGGACGTCAGAACAGGCTTTAAGTTAAACTTGTAGATATTTTCTGTCTCCTGCTACAAAGACATAACTTTGGGCTGCACTCGGACTAGCTGTTAGCTCATCAGTAAATAAAAACCTCTGCAGCAAACGAAGCTTCACAGCTTCAGGGAAGAAGCCGTGAAGACGGTGGCTCATTAGGTAGGAGTTGGCCCAGTAACCGGTGGGTTGCTGGTTTGAACACACAGACGCTGCTTGGCCAGAGCTCACCAGATCCTCAATAACTCCTCCCACCCACACCATGGACTGTTCTCCATGCTGGCATCTGGCAGGAGGTTCCGCAGCATTCGCTGCAGAACTTCAAGATACATGAACAGCTATTTTCCTACACTCAAAAAACAGATTCAGGTCCTTCTTTCAAAGAACACATACATATTGTGCCAACAGTTCGTGAATTTAATTAATTAACACAAAATTAGTTTGATTTTCTTTGTGTGAACTAAATTTATTTTAAACCAACAGAAGTTGACTCTTGAACACAAATTAAATGAGTTTGTTGGAGCACTGGGGGGAGATGGGGGGTGGAGCAGAATTTTCCCAGAACACATACAAATTGTGTCAGTTATTCATAAATTTAATTAATCAACACAAAAGTAATTTGGTTTTCTTTGTATGAACTAACATTTATTTTAAACATACACTGGTTGTCTTCTGAACACAAAATAAATGAGTTTGTTGGACAACTTGGGGGAGGAGGAGCACACTGTTGCACATGCGCATTAGTGTTGGAGCAGAATTTTTGAATTGTCGTGGGCGGAAGCGCGCTCTTTTTTATTTGCAGTCTTTGGGATTAAGTCCTTTGTGTGGCGACAACGCTCATATTTGGTAAGTATACATTATTTTATTATCATTATATGCAATGTATTGTTGTAACACAACAGCACGTCACCATTTCAAACTGTTGCCTCGTGGTAGTTCAACGCGTTTCAGACTACTGCCATGAAAATTCACGATTAGTCGACTACAAAAGTTAGTGGACATCAATATGTGGACTCGACGTGTGTTTTTAAATAAATTTCATGAAATCTTTCAACCAAAGTAGCAACCGTTTCTTCTCCACACCACTAGAATGCGCTGGTCCGCTTCAGTAACCAGTCATGTCCGCCCAAACAAACCGCAGTAATGTCTCGGTCTGGAGGGAACTGAGCTCTAAAAGTTTTCACAGGACAAACGGGTCTAAAATGTGGGATAAAACGTTGGTTCGTGTGCTCTGTAACATGTCGTTTCTTTATCATGACCTCGCAAACACGATGCAGGAAGTGAAACGCGTTGGTGTTATGCTGAAATGTGTTACCCGGCCAAAAGCTGCATTTCCGCCTGTTTGTGTCCGTTCTCTCCCTTAATATTCGTTGTGAATTGTTTAAAACATCGGGTTTTAAGAACATTATTTTATTTCTCCGCCTGCGTGGGCACGGAGACATTCGTCAACAGCACCGGTGCGCCGCCATCACTGCAGGCGTGGAGAAGATTGAAGGTCTTGCGGGAAAAAGTCCGACGATATAAACCGTAATGCATCCGCGACTGGAGGAGTACAAAGATGCGCTGCAAACTTTTCGTGATGAAATTACGTTAAAACTGAGTTTGGAAGTGACTGCATGAAGATGTGGAGGAGAATGAGGGACAAATGTGTCTGTGTTAAAGTCTCTGAAATACATAAACACCCAATAATTAATAGGGCTTGAGATCCTGTCGTCATCACCGGCGCGGCCGCCATGTTGGAAGCCTCATTACTTGTTTCTTCTAACTTCAGACAACAACGCGCTCAGTCTTGCGGCTTTATTTAATCTCTTATTCATTTGATCGAATAATACTCAACTATGATAAATCGTTGGTGTGTTGTGGGGTGCAACAGCGCAACATTATCATGATCGCCAGTGAAAAAAAGGTAAAAAGAAAACGGGCTAACGTTTCACCATTTTCCTGCTTGGATGCATAACCTGGGATCGCAGCTGTAAAGGCGACCAAACATCACTCTCCAGAGTATCCCGGTCTTGATGAGAGTCTATTCTTTGGATTTTCATTCTGGTAAGTGACAGATGATATATCGTTACTTTAGTTCAACTCGCACATGCATAGATACACACACACCGGTAGGCTAATGCGGGCGCGCTGAAACACAACTTCTGCTACACTTCTTATATGGGATGACAATTTTGATTGTTTTACTAGAAAAACCAGCAAATGAAACCTATACCTCTCATCCGAAAGTTTACATCCGCTCACACCACAAACAAGAAAGCCGAAAATACCCGTTATGCAGAGCTGCGGCAGCAACAAGTTGTCGTTGGTGCTCCAGTCTTGGGTCTTTCATATGGATCCAAACAGTTTATAATCCTGATTTTGTCCACATACCGGTCCCTGGCTTCCCTATTTAAAGTATCCCAGAATAGTCCGCATCCTTTTCGGGATTTTAACATGTTGTATTCTACTTTCTTTCTCTCAACTCTGCTTCTGTGCTTTGTTCATATGGTGTGTTTACACTCGACAGGTTGCCAACATGTCCGCCACCGTCCCAGAATGCAGCGCGTGATCACGTGTGATCCCAAGCCCTATACATGATCGTGGTGTCAATGCATGTGAGTGACTCCGCACTTCAGCTCACGGTGAAACATAAATCATTCTTTAGGTATTTAAGCTGTTAAACGCACTCAGTGAAGTTAGACAGATGCACGTCTGCTATTATCACGTTAATAAATGTTTGTGGTAACTTACGACAGAAACGTAGATCTGCCATCCACGTAAAATGAAGTCAGAGCGTTATAAAGTCATCTTGCGTGGGTTGCAACTCTGTTTATGTAGCTTAGAGACTAGAAACGGCCCATGTTGGATTTATTAATGCTGTGTGTGTGTGCAGGATTTTATGACCTAGTCATTAGTGACAGCCCTACATTCTGTACTATGTTAATTCAGTCAATATTTTAAGTGTCTATTATAAGTTTAGTATATTTATATCTGCTGTTTTGATTAGTTTTTGACCAACAAAATAATATCAACGCCAGTGTTCTCACACTGCTGCTATCTTAGTGTGTTTCAGATGAACTCCTTGTGAACGGGAAACACCAGGTTTTCTGTGGCAAACCTGTGATGGTAAATATTACTTCAATGTTTTGTTTTGCACATGTTTATCAATGTTTTCATTTGTTTAATGTCTAATTTTCTTTAATTTTATTTTTAGGTTGGTGTGGACGTGCAAAGACTGTGGTTGGGAGTTCTATAGCAGGTATTTGTTTAGACACTCATGGACACATCACAGGCAATTATTGCTATCCATGAATGTACTTTTAATACATGGAGTAAACTATTAAATCACATTTATTATTTATTTTAAATTAGAGATCAGAGGGGAAAATCCATACAGGCTGCCTATTGGGTTAGAACTAGGAGGGGTTCACTTGTGTTCACTAAAAAGGGAAATTTAATAAGTTACATGTCACATGATCCTAAAGTCGTGCATTTATTTTTTCAGGTGAATGCAGAGTTCATGTGAATCACCACCACTGGAAGCCAAGGTCGTGCCTGAGCTGGGCCATTTTTCAGACGAGCTCATACAGGAGGGGTGAAGGAACAAAAGATGAAGATGATGTTGGCCATCAGTGATTCAGTAAGTACAATTAATATTTATCAAGTTTGACAGTTTATTTCCACTTGGCAAATGTCATTCATCACTAGTTCTCAATACAATAATCAACACACTTATCAACACAATTCTTCCAAGTGAAAAAAAGGGGAGGAAGAAGAAAAATCTTATATAACCTACCCCTTCTACTGAATACAGAACAATTTACAAAATGGCCTTAAATACAACCAAGCATACATCTTTCTTTTCTGTGCACCCAATATCACAATTAAATCATATCAATATCCACCGTCATTAACTTATCAAATAATAGGATTTTATCGTTTTGTCTTTATAAACTTTCTTAAATTGATCAGTAGTTGAACATTTTTTCAAGTCTTCATCCAAGTTATTCCATAATTTTACTCCATATACTGAAATACACATTTGTTTAAATGTTAAAGTGTTAAGTTAAAGTGATCCTTAATCAGGTTTGCTGGTGGGGCGACGGCAGAGGAGTTAACAGCCCGCCCCATAATCGGAGTGTTGCAAGCTCGATCCCTGCTCAGTCTGTTTCAATGTGGATGTGTTGTGAAGCACCTTGGGGGGTTGTAGAACACCAGACGGTGCTATACAAACACAGACCATTTACCATTTTACCCTTAGTTAGCTGGCAGAAGTATGAAACAGTTACTCCAAAGTAAAATGCATATTTAATTTATAGAACTCACTATGTCTTGTTGTTTTGTAATCTGTAACATATTCATGTTCCTGTAAGTTTAGATTCTGGGTTCTGAAACATAATTTCAACCGTAGCTCAATCTCAAGAGGGTTTCCATAATGCTCCCAGTCAACCAGTATCTCTGGTCAGGTTGTATATGCAATAATGTCCACCTCTTACTTTTCTTTTTTTACACCCATTTTTTTATTGGGTAACAATACAGATCAAGTTCAAATAAGGTCATAGTTGAAGTGATAACAAATAAAAAAATGTTCTCACGTTTTTTTGTTGTATCTAACAAAAATGTATCTTTGCACTTGGCTGTTGTCATCTTTTCGAGGGAAACGTAAGGTGGATTATATTTTTCTTCTCATCAAATGCCCAAACCACCTCCGCTGGCTCCTCTCAACGTGCAGGAGCAGCAGCTCTATCTTCGATCTTATTCTTTCAGTCATTACCCGCAGCTATGACATCAGTGAGGTTGGGATGATGATCACCTGGTAAATTGAGGGCTTTGTTTTCTGGCTTAGCTTCTGCTCACCACAACTGACCGGTTTAGCATCCCTGTTGTCCAGTTTTAATATTTAAAACATTTAGGGTAACTTTTAAGTGTCAAAGACAATTTCTTTGTTTTTGTCATAAGTGCAGTCTTCATTAACCACATAATTTTATTTATACACTCATTTAAAGTGTTTTATGTCTTCTATATGTTATGTCTTCTTTCTAAATAAAAGTTTTCATTTTACCTACTAAACAGGCTTTAGTGGAAAGAAAGTTCCAGGTCACTTTACCTGTTAAACTGCACATTAGGACATTAAGATTATGTTCTGAAATAGCAACCTAATTTACATAATTCTTTTGTTTTTCAGATCTCTGACTGATGATGGCTTCTCCAACAACCTCAGGATCTACCATGGGTATCCACACATCCACGGACGTGGGACTGATTGAACTCAAATATCTTTAGTTTGGATAAAGCAATTTTTTTAGCTTGACTACATTAATTATTGTGTTGCAGCAACACAATTATTTTTCATTCAGTAAAAGTAAAAATATTGTTTCAAATGTATCACATAAAAATGAGCTGGACTAACTCAATTAAATTCAATTTCATGAATGAGTTTTGTATTGAGTTCATCCTACTCCTGTTGTTTATGTGGAAAACCTGCCATCAAACCAATTGTGTTCATCCAACGAGTCATTTCTTTGAGTGTATGGCTATCAGATTATTGAACGCCAAGTGAATAATTATTTTTATATATACTGCAATTTAAAATTTGCACTGAACTATTTATTTATTTATAATATGTATTTTTAAAGCTACAATTTTTACTCCGCCTTTTTATTTTGCCGGTTGCCAAGCAACGGAATTTCGTTGTCAAAATTACACATAGAGTTTATTTCATTTTACTAGACCTACAGGTTTGTTGTTTCAGTGCAGTAGCACCATCTATTTATGACATTAATAAGAGTTTCCTGGAGAGTAGATGGAGTCTAAGCATAATTAGTTATAGGAGAGGGGTGAGAGCGTTCTTAAGGCGCAGCAGATAGGTCCTAAGTCATGACTTCATTTATTTGTCAAATTGGCAGAAACAGGCTTCCATAGGCTTTAACTATTATAAGTACAGAAACTGAAATAATTCACCAACTGATAAATTTGATATAAGTAAGATAAAACAATGAGACAACATCCCTAAGGGATTTATTTAAGAAGGGTCCATCTGCAAGACGAGAATATTATATTTGGCTAATTTTGACAAAAGTTTAAATCCGTGGCCTTGAGGGTCGCTAGGTTTCTATTTGCTCCGTTCCTTCTGACTTGAATCAGTAAATATTTAGTTGAATCTTTAGCTCCTGCTGCGAAAACAGAAAGGATCAAGTAATAATAACTCCTGTCATGAGTTTATGGTGGTGCTGCCCTGGAGGAAGACGTCTCTAGTCATAATCGGAGTCTGAGTCGTCAGTCCATCCTGTGTTCAGTGGCATAAACGGGTAGAGCCCTCCACTCCTCCTCTGGCTGGATCCGAGGCCCGAGGTAGAAGGAGTTGGTTCTTCATCGCTCTCGTGGGCAGGCCTGGGATCTCCTGGAAGCTCCTTACGCTGGCCTGGAGGAACCACTGGCAGCCAGAAGTCATCTGGTATTAGAAACAGCTGTTCTTCATCACTGTCTTCCTGCACAACTGAGCTAGCATAACCAGAGTCAGCACTAGGAGGCCAAACTCCTCCTAAAGCCACCCACTGTGGCCTGCTGTCAGCCTCCTCCTCCTCCTCCTCTTCATCATGAGGAATGTGAAGGCCTGGGTACCCGTAACCAGCTGTTTTTTCTAAATGCAGCTGTTGCTCCTCCTCCTCCTCTTCATCATGAGGAATGTGAAGGCCTGGGTACCCGTAACCAGCTGTTTTTTCTAAATGCAGCTGTTGCTCCTCCTCCTCCTCTTCATCATGAGGAATGTGAAGGCCTGGGTACCCGTAACCAGCTGTTTTTTCTAAATGCAGCTGTTGCTCCTCCTCCAGATGTTCAGGCTCAGCTGTGTCTAACCCGTCCTCCACAGCTGGTTGCAGATCTTCTATGTCTGAAGGAGCTTCCTCACATTCAGTGGTTTGCTCCTCCAGGTTCTGCTTCATTAATGCTTCCCTCTCCTCCTGAAGAGTCTGATGGATTTTTTCTATTTCTTCATCTGAGTCTTCCTTTCTCTCCTCAAAATGTATTTTCTCCTGAGTCAGATTTTCAAACCCTTTCTCTAAATCTGTTTCCCCCTCATGGAAGTTTTGTTTTTGAGCTTCCATGATGGTCAAAAACTCGAGCTTCTCATCCTCCAGGTCCTGTTTCATCAGGACTAAACTGTCCCTCTCCTCCTGAAGAGCCTGTTGGACCTCCTGAATGAACTGGACTGAAGTTCTCTCCCTTTCCTCAAAGTCCATCTTCTGTTTTTCCAGACTTTGTTCCCAACTTTCTAAATGCTCCAGCCCTTCTTGGAGATGTTCATAAATCTCCTTTTGCTCCTTCTCACATTTTACTTTCGTGGTTTGAAAATGTTGTTTTTCTTCCTGCAGGTTCCTCGTCTGAAGGATCAGAAATTCTAATCTCTCATTTAAATCCTGCAGGTTTTCATTGAAACCACGTTCCTGTTCTTCTACTGCTTGAAGGTCCTGCAGATTCTCTTGGAGCTGAATATTTGGTTCCTCTTTGAGCAGAATCTGTCTATCTGTCATCTCCTGCTCAAACCCTTTCTCTAAATCTGTTTCCCTCTCATGGAAGTTTTGTTTTTGAGCTTCCATGATGGTCAGAAACTCGAGCTTCTCATCCTCCAGGTCCTGTTTCATCAGGACTAAACTGTCCCTCTCCTCCTGAAGAGCCTGTCGGACCTCCTGAATAATCTGGACTGAAGTTCTCTCCCTTTCCTCAAAGTCCATCTTCTGTTTTTCCAGACTTTGTTTCCCACTTTCTAAATGCTCCAGCCCTTCTTGGAGATGTTCATAAATCTCCTTTTGCTCCTTCTCACATTTTACTTTCGTGGTTTGAAAATGTTGTTTTTCTTCCTGCAGGTTCCTCGTCTGAAGGATCAGAAATTCTAATCTCTCATTTAAATCCTGCAGGTTTTCATTGAAACCACGTTCCTGTTCTTCTACTGCTTGAAGGTCCTGCAGATTCTCTTGGAGCTGAATATTTGGTTCCTCTTTGAGCAGAATCTGTCTATCTGTCATCTCTGGCTCAAACCCTTTCTCCAAATCTGTTTCCCTCTCATATAAATGTTGTTTTTGAGCTTCCATGATGGTCAGAAACTCTTTTTTCTCGTCCTCCAGGTCCTGTTTCATCAGGACTAAACTGTCTCTGTCCTCCTGAAGAGCCTGTCGGACCTCCTGAATTAACTGGACTGAAGTTCTCTCCCTTTCCTCAAAGTCCATCTTCTGTTTTTCTAGAAACTGTTGACCATATTCTAAATATTCGGACCCTTCTAGGAGACGTTGGTATATTTCCTTGTTCTCCTCCTCTGATATTTTCTTTGTGATGTGGAAATCTGTCGTCTCTTCCTCCAGATTTTCTCTCTGGAGTTGCAGATATTCCAACCACTGATCCAAAGCTATTTGCTTCTGCAGTAAAATATTTTTTTCTGCGTAAACAGTTTCCTCAAAGTCCATCTTGTGTTGTTCCAGACTTTGTTTCCCACTTTCTAAATACTCCAGCCCTTCTTGGAGGTATTCATGAATTTCCTGTTGTTTCTCCTCTGATTTAACTTTTGTCATTTGAAAGTTTCGTTTGTCTTCGTCCAGGTTTTTCTGCTGGAGGATCACAAACTCTAATCTCTGATTTAAATCCTCTAAACTTTCGTTAATTTCACGTTCTTGCTTTTCTACTGATTGGAGAAACTCAGTTTTCTCATCCTGCAAGTTCTCTCTGAGAATATTTACTTCCTGTTCGAGGAGAATTTGTCTGTCTGTCATCTGCTGTTGTAAGTTAATCTTTTCCAGCTCAAACGCAACTTTTTGCTCGTCCAGATTAACTTTCTCAGCCTCAAAACGACTCATTTCATCGTACAGATTCAGTCTTTTCTCTGCTAAATCCCTCTCTGAATGTTCTTTTGACGTTTTAAACGCCAGTATTTGCTGGTCTAAATCTGTTTGTAAGACGTTTATATCCCCTGTTGCCTTTTCTTGGCTTCTCTGTAAAGCTAGCCACGATTCCTGAAGTCGTTCTTCAGTCTTAGTTAAGTCTTGAGACTTCTGACGATTTGCAGTCTTAACTTCTTCGATCTTTTTCCACTCATTCTGTATTTCTTGTCGTTCTTTACGCAGTTCTTCTTTTTGCAGCTCAAATTTCACTCTTTGTTCGTCGAAAAACAGAGTTTGAGCTAAACTTTCTTTGTCCGTTTGGGATTCTTTATTAGTTTCGTCGATCGTTTTAATTTGTTTTTCCTCAAACTGCAGGTGACTGTTCTCTAAATCCTGCGTTTTCATTTGAAAATCTTTTTTTTCATCCGAAAAAAAGTTCCTGATGGCAGCCAAGTCGTCTTTAAAAGCCCTCGCTTCTTTTTCAAACTCAGATTTCTGGTTATTTGAGTCAAAAGTCTCGTCTTCCAGACGTTTAAACTCTTCTTGTAAAGGCACATCTTGTGTTTTCATTTCTTTTCCATCCAAATGCCATATTTTGATGGCAGCCAACTCGTCATCAAATGCCTTTAATTCTTTTTCAAAGTCTAACTTTTGGTAATTTGAGTCAAACGTGTCGTCTTCTAGACCGTTAAACCCTTCTTCTTCCCTTTGAGTTAATTCCATTTCACGAATGTTTGCACTGAGTGCCATGCTGTCTGAGAGTAACCTACCGGTAGCCGTCACTTGTCTGTNTTTTGTTTGTTTTTTTTTGCTTAGCCTATAGATGCAAATGGAAAAAAAAATATTTTTTCTTGTGGCATTTTTCAAATTTTTTTTTTCTTTTTTTTTGCTCAGCCCAGCCCCTGAAGGTTTTTTTTTCTCCTACCAATTATCTAAGTGTTTTTTTTTTTTTTGCTCACTCAGCCCTGGAAGGCAAGAGGAAAAATGTGTTTTTTTCCCTCGTAAGTACACTGTAATAAATCTTAAGCCAGTTAAACTTAAAAATGAAAGTTCACCGGCTGCCTTAAAAACATGAGTCAAGTCAACTTAACCAACTACTTTCTTTCAACCCTAAATGTCAAGTTGTACAAATAACATAAATAATAACAATGCATTGTTTGAAATTAATATTGTGAGTTGAAACAACAAACTATGTCAGATTAGCAATTCGAAAAACACATTTTCTCTTGTTTAATATACACACAATTCTACCTTAACTTACATATTTAAGTTAGAAGACTATGTACAGCCACATGGCAGGAAGAGGAGCAGGAAGCAAACAGCGACATCAAAAGATGCCAGCTAGCTAACTTGTGCCTCTCATACACTGTGTTACTGCAGGTAGCCAGTGAGAGTTGAACTCAAGGAGCTGACAACAGTAGTAGTAGTAGTACAAACCACCACTTTAAGAAGAACAGTTGAACAGCACAGCGGTCCCATTCCTTCAACCGTCCTCCTCACTTACGGTGCCGACATGACAATAACAAATAACTCCACCTTTGCAACACTGAACAAAGAATAACTAAGAACAACACAACACACAACACTACATAACCCTCTACCCACAATAAACATACATAAACGCCCCAAAATAGAACAAAATTACTATTTTTGTACTACCTTTTCTGTCCACTAGTATGCGCTACAGTGAAGCTCTATTCAGAAATTAAGAAGTTTTTCATTTTATACTAACTCTTGGCTCTAAAATACGTTTTAAGATGTTTTTAGGTGAGAAATTAGACATTAAAATTCCATTAATGAAGTCACGAGGTTAGAAATGAGCCTACTTTTTAATTCACTGGGGTGTTTTCGGAGACTCAAAAGCCGTTTACTATTGCATCTGACCGCAGGAGTCAGAGCTCGCCCTGTCCTCAGATTACCGCCTGATCTCTGTAGGGCATGCTGCCAGTTTACCTCTACCATGAGGGAGAAAATAGCACACGTGAAATATGCTTGTCCAGTTGTGGACAGAATATCCCCATGTGCGTTCTATGCTGCCCCAAGACGCTCTTTATTGTTGATATCATTTACATCTTCTTTCCAACTTTAAAGTTATTCTTCGTAGTGTAGTGGTTAACGCTGTTGTCTAAGGTGCTGTTTTGTCATGTCCTGAACCTGGTTTGATTCTCCATTACCTCAACGTTGTATTTAAATTATTTTGGCTACATTTCCTATCAGTATTATGTTTAAACCCATTATTGATAAAAGGGCGTGATTTCCTACATGGAAATCTCGCAGCTTGAGCCTGCCTCGCTGAATCACTGTCTGCTCGTGCTTTGTTCTGAGCTGAACTGGTAGTAAATTGAGCAGGTGAAAATTCAACAATTAGTTGCCCACATACAGGTGTGGAGCGCCCACAGGTGTAACAGAGACTAATTAACAGAGGATATAATGAACGGAGAGGAAGGAAAGAGGAGAGACATGGTCGGAGACACTGCCGAGTGAGGGAAAGATGGAGCGTGAGATCGATAGGCGGATTGGTGCTGCGGGCGTTGTACCGGTCTGTCGTGGTAAAGAAAGAGTGAAGCTCTCGATTTACCGGTCGATCTACGTTCCTACCCTCACCTATGGTCACGAGCTCTGGGTGGAGACCGAAAGAACGAGATCACGGATACAAGCGGCTGAAATGAGTTTTCTCTGCAGGGTGTCTGGGCTCTCCCTTAGAGATAGGGTGAGAAGCTCGGTCATCAGGGAGGGGCTCGGAGTAGATCCGCTGCTCCTCCACATCGAGAGGAGCCAGTTGAGGTGACTCGGGCATCTGGTTAGGATGCCTCCTTGACGCCTCCCTGGTGAGATTTTCCGGGGCACGTCCAACCAGGAAGAGACCTAAAGGAAGTCCAAAAGTAAGCTGGATTACGTGATCATGGATCGCAAAAAAAAAGGTTTACTAAATCCGGATCAATGTGATCCGGATTAAACCTTTTGAAAAACCGGGCTCAGGACACGCTGGAGAGATTATGTCTCTCAACTGGGATTGCCCCGGAGGAGCTGGCCCAAGTGGCTGGGGACAGGGAGGTCTGGGCCTCCCTCCTTAGGCTAATGACCCCGTGACTCCGGATAAGCGGAAGAGAATGGATGGATGGATATAATTTTTAAATTTGATGTTACTTTTTACTTTATAAGGGATGGGGTACGCAGTAGTTGTTGATTTCTAATTGTAAACATGAGTGTGTAATATTCATCCTGACTGGGGAAAAGTGATTCCAGAATTTTGTTGAGTATTTTCCGTCAGAACGCTCATGAACCAGGGGAACATCTGAACGTAACAAAACCGATAGCTTGGTGATGACGTGCCGGTTGTTGGTTTGATCTCCAGCAGCTATGAGCCTGTGTGAGGAAGGGAGTAGCGCAGGGGTGGGCAATCCTGTTCCTCGAGTGCCACAATACAGCATGTTTTAATTGTTTCCCTGCTCCAACACTCCTGATTTGGTGGTTGAATCACCTGGTCACCAGGTCACCGAGCTCTGCAGAAGCCTGTTAATCACCCACTGATTAAAATCAGGCGTGTTGGAACAGGGAAACAATTCAAACATGCAGGATAGCGGCACTCGAGGACTACTGCCTACCCCTGGAGTATGGAGAAGCTCACCTTGGCAAAAAACTTGATCTCCTGTTCATGAGGAGACTTCTCCACACGTCCGCTGCTAACGACGGCCTCTGTTCAGAAACAAAATTAAACTTCTCCTTTTTCCACACAGAAATAAACGACAGTTTCAACAGGAACAAGGAGAGACCACAGTACCAAGATGAGCGATGAATTCCTGGGCGATGTCCATCCATTTGAGAAGCTTCTGGAGGAATCCGTATGCAAAACGCTTCTCGATGGAAGAAATGTCCTGCTCCATGTCCTTCAGGCCCCTGAGGATGGAAAATGGCTAAAGCAGAAGCACAAACAGAACCGTCAGAAGACACGTTTAGCTTACCTCGTCACCGCATATCCGTTAAGCTGCAGGAACTTCAGCAGGTCCTGGGCTTTCTCCCTGTCCCGGGCCTTCTCCTTAGCAGTCAGGGTGTCATACGGCACAAGCAGGGGATGGGTGCCGCCGCCTAGCAGAAGACACTTCTGGAATCAGCTGATCATGCTTAAAACACCACTTTTGTGTAAACATGAAACCTGCCTTTGGCCTGCAGCTCCAGCTTCTTCTTCCTGCCCCAGGTGTTGTGGTAGTTTTCTGCCAGCTGCTCAGCCATAGACTGCAGCGAGAGGAAAATGAAACGAATGAGTCCAGATCTGATAGATCCTCTAAAAAACCAGACGCATGTATAAATGTACGCACCTGCAGCTCTCTGGACAACGCCATCCCTGAGATGTCGATTGGCTGAGGGTTGTAGCCGTGGCTGGGATCATAGGTGGCCTGAAGAAAAATGACTTTTTTATTCTTCGCTTGAGTTTAAACAATACCCAATATCAGTTTAGATCTAAAAGAACGTTTATTCTGTCAGATTTTAGATCTTTAGAAATCATCTTTCTCCCTGATGACACCCTTCTCCCTCCTCCCTGGGACCACCTTTACCTGAGCTGTTTGGGAGATCTTTCGGGTGGACGCCTTCTTCTCCACCTCTCCCTCCCCCTCTCTGGCTTTCTCCAGGGTCCACTCCCACGCTAGCATGGCCTTGATGGACTCTTTGATGGGCCAGCGGTAGATCTCCTTGTCCTAAAGCCAGAAGAGACGGTAAATATCCACAGATCAGTAGAGAACACGCGGGAGAGAAGAGGCCTCACCTTTTCAGAGAAGGTTTTGTACGGCCGAAGCATCGGGTGAGTCTTAGCGTCCTCGTCCAACACCTCCCCGTAGGTCCAGTTGTTCTGAATCTGAAAAAGGATGGAAAGAGTGAGGAAACCAAACAGAAATAGAAATACTAAGGTTATTATTATTCTTTAGAACTGACCTTTTCAAAAGCACATTTATCACATGTGTGCGTTCTACATATTTGTTAATGAAAGCATCCAACCGCTCCGGCGGGATGCTCACAATGATTAGATAACCTTTTTTTTCCAGGATTGTACGGTTGTTTCAATCAATATAGCGAAAAATGCTCCAGGAAGACATCTCTTATTGCACCTTTAAAGAGCAAGTTCACTTAGAATTCATTTCTTACTTGTTATTTGATAAATACGATCAGTCTTCTACCCCTATTTCCTGCATTAGCCACTAATAGAAACCAATAGAGAACGCTCGGGTCAGAAATCCTGGCAGATCTACGTCACACTGTCACTGAACATTCATGGACTCACCCATCTGGACTCACGAGGGGGAAGGCTGTTGTTGGTTTAGCGTCCAGGAAACAGCAGAGAGTGTCTGGGCTAGTAGAAGCTAACCGTTAGCATTAGCAACTCCACCACACAGCAGAACTCCTCCAGGCTTGTGTTATTGGTGGAGATAAAACATCAACGTTGCAGAGCAAACAGAGTCAGTGGTAGAGTCGTGTTGCTGTTAGCCAATCAGAGGAGAGATGTCTAGATATCAGGAAGTTAGTCTCCACATCCTGCAGTTTTCTGCCCCCTACTTCTCCAACTAATTTCTACTTCCTGAAACAGGAGCGCCAGAGCTTTTATTCACAGAAAATTATGCAAATTTTTTCATTTATACTAGAGACCACAGTAGATTTACTGAGTGACTAATAAAATGTCATCTTTGTTATTTATTACCCTGGTAGTTTGGTAGTTTTAGTACATTTTCCTGATTTTCCTAGTTTTCAGCAGAATGAAAAAGACCTCTGGTTACTAAATTATAAAACAACAATATGTTTATAAAACCAACATCTACCAACAGTCAGAAAATCGGATGTTGTAAATCTGACCTGAGAGAAAATCCCTGATTTCTGAGTCCCGGTGACTCACCAAACCCCATCAGTGTGTCGGCTCTTACTTCACGGCGGATGTTGACTTTGCACTCCACTATCTAAAGATTTGGTAAACATCAGATCTTTCCCTTCAGCAGGCCCGGTGAGTCTGAGGCAAACACTGTTGGATCAGAACACACAAACACAGAACGCTGCTGTTCTCCATCCTTTTCCCAAAGTAATCAAACTGTCTGCATGTGTGATATTGACACAAGAGGAAGCGAGGCCCGTTAGAAGCTGCAGAGTGCTGTGAACTCAGTGGACCTTACGCCTCTTAATGGATTTATTACAAACTGGAAGGGAAAAAAAACACGTTCGCCTGACAATAATGGAGCAACAACGAGAGCTGAGCAATTTCCCAGGATGATTGCTGTTTGATCACAGCTTAAAAAAACATTCATATAAATGTGTAGAGCTGACGTTAGATTTCAGCCTTCTGAGACGAGACTAAGAGATGGAGGTAAGGAGTCTGACTTGGCTGGAGAAGGAGAGATGATGAGGAGGAGGAGAGGAGGATGGAGTTACCACCAGGAGCCCAAAGAGCTGTTTGATCTTCAGATGTGGAGATAAATTATTGATGCGGTGCCTTTTTTTAATGTGATTACAAATCTCATTAGGGCTCGACAAAACACGCTTTAATAAGGAAATCCATCAACGTAAACGGTACATAAAGAGATTTAACGCCACTGTTACATAAAACACACTGATTCTCTCTCTCTCTCTCTCTCTCTCTGGATGAAATCATTTCCTAGAAGAGACATTGGATATGATCAATAAAACACATATCACTGGATCACGGGTCTGATATCAAATTCAATTATAAAACATGATCAAATGTCTGAATCAGTTAATGATTTCTGGTTTTTATATTTTTAGCTCACTGAGCCGTGGAGCTCGGCATCACTTCACTGGTGTCATTTAAGCGTGTCCTCAGCAAGTGCTCCTGGACTGGAAACCTGCTTACTGGTCAACTAAAACTCTATAAAATCTGTCCGATGCCTTTTGAGTCATTCATCCTTTCATTTACTGACACTGCTTAAGCCAATCAGCAGACTGAGGATTTGTTGTAACACATTCTGTTGTGCTTTTCTCTGTGTGAAAGGAAACAGATCCACATGAACAAACTACCACGGACCTAACGTATGAACCGATTCAGACCAGAGTAACCGAGCTACGAGCGTTAGAAGGCCCTGAGAAATCCGGAAGGCTCACCGTTCCTGTTCAGAGTGCATCTCCAACCAGAGGGGCCTAACGGGGCTGAATAACTTTATAAATCAGGGGAACGTTAATGATGTGTTCTAGCAGAGAACAAAACCTTCTAAATAAACCGTGCTGCTGATCTGAAAAGAGAAAAGAACAGAGAGCAAAGAGTTGAAATATTTAGGATCCAGCTGTTTGCGCCTGGACGCTTTGAGCTGTTTAAATGCAGCTTAAACTAGAGGAGCGTTCAGCAGGATGAAGCCACGCGGGCAGCTTTAGACTCATGATGGACTGTTTATAGCATCGCCTCCGCATTAGGGACTGTGAAATCTCCCTTACTACAGCGGGGCTTTGGAGGAAGCACAGCTCACACGACTCAGACGAAGCTGTTTGGATGCATTTAGCTTCACTTTGGACGTTGTGTCAGAGGTTTCAAATCTCTGCTGCTACTTTCTTCTTTCAACGTTTTTTCCCTCATGATTAGAGTTTTGTTTTATCTTCCATTTCCTGTTTGATTAAAATATGTCATCATTTAGGATCATTTTGTCTTTTGTTCTTTCCTTTGAAGTTTTGACCTTTTTTATCTTGATTTTCCACATTTTCATACTTTGTTGTAATCATAAGACTTTAACTGCCTGCTCATTCAAATCATTACTCTATTAGGAGCCTCTGTATCCTGTTATAAATACATGTCTTCTACATATAAAATGCTGTTTCTGCAACAAAACTAGCAGAAAATCAGTTACTTTTTGATAAAACTAAAAATCAATAATGAGCAGAAAACTTGTCAGAAACAGGAAGTATTTCAGGAAGCAGGAAAAGGTTTAATTTTATTTAAATTATAGCTCACATGTGAGTTATTGTGGATTTTTTTACACTTTGACCTTGTGATGAGGAGGAGCCGCGGCTACATGATGGGTCTCCTCACCCGGTCTCCAGCAGCTTCATCCATTCTCCTCACGGCAGAAGAACACGAGCCTACAGAACTTTTTCCTACAACTTAAAGCCACACTTTGCAACCTTTTCATCTGTTTAAATCATGTTCTTGAGCCAGTTTGTGCTAAAATGACCCTTTACAGGGTTAATGATGTCACTCAGACCCCCACCACCCTCTGTGGCCAGAATACCACACTTGCAACTTCAGAGTGGCGGTCCGGTCCCTGTTGGACTTAGTAAAGTGGAGCTGACATGCCTGGTGCTGCAGTCTGCTTCCAGCATGTTTCCTGCATGTTTTAGATCATGAACACAGCTGATGTGTTTGATTTAGTGATGAACCGCTCCTGTAGACACTAATGAAGGCTGAGGAGACGTTTCAGCTGTTAGATTAAGGTGTTAAAAAGACCAACGCACAGCCAGGAGATAAGTTTTACTTTAGCTTTCGCTAACGGACACTAGGGGGTGCTAAAACAAGCAAAACTGCCAAGTGTGCCTTTAAAACTACCAGATTCAAAGTTATTGTCTCATTACTCATTATGTGTAGCCCTGAAGAATCTCAGGGATTTTCCATCCAGGTAAAAACAGTTTTTGTGAACTTTAGTTCATTTTTAATGAAGACATTTCAAAATAAAGCTTCATCAGATTCACGGAAATCATGGAAAAGTCTCAAACCAGCTCATTCCTGATCCCAACCACAGTAAAAACAATAATCCGCTCATTTATGCTCACTCAACTTACATTCCTTGAATTCTGGTTTTCTTAGAGGAAAAACAAGCCGCCCGCTTTAGACATGTTTATTTTTTATCTGGTGAATGAAAAATGACCCGCTTAAGATGCATATTTCCTAAATGAAGTCCAAACCAAACAGACTCTTCTCTGTTTTGGGTTTATTTCGTTTAGAGGAAAATGTAGCCGTCGGTTTCATACCTCCAGTCCCTCTCGGTGATGACATGATGAATGGAACCATCGGGTTTATCTGAATAAAAGCTGCGAGGCACTGAAACGTTGCTCAGAAGCGCTCCGGCAGCTCGGTGCTCCGGGTTGATTCCAGTGAAATGTGTGATGCTCCGATTATTTATTTAATAATGATTTCACTCTTTTCTCTTTAGTGTTTTTGTTGCAGATTCTTTCTTGTAGAAAATCAGACGACAAACAAACACGATTAGGTGTGATTCTCACCGTTTGTTCATTTCTCTGATCGTTTCATGTTTAAATCAAACTTTAGTTCTTGTTAGGTGTTTATGGAAACTGTAAAGGAAATGTGTTGTTATTAAAAAGATAAATATCTGAAGGTGTGATCCGTTTAAAATTCTACCAAAGCATCATGCTGTGTTATTTATTTAGTCGTTGAAATACTTGTTTAGATTTTTTTCCTTGGAAAATAAAATGTTTCCCATCTCTAAAACATACTCCATTAAAATATAATAACTAGCTCAATCAGCTAACCTCAGGTTTCACTGAGAAACGTATAACTGTTCATTTTGAAGAAGGATCTGAGTTTAACGTGCAGACTAAACGTGAAAAGTGAAAGAGTCTTCGCCTTTAGCCAATGGCAGAACATAGACGGGGAAACGCTCAGGTCAGAATAAGCCACACATTTCTGTCACACTGAAAATTAGCCATCTTGTTTTGTGACGGGGAAGGCTGTTGTTGAACTAAGGCCTGGAATATACTTGCTGTTTAACGACGCGTATTTAAAATGGCTGCCAAGCAAAACCTGCGATGCTTTGAAGCGTCGTTTGTGCGCGTCCACCAAAATTAACACGATGCGTCCAAAAGCTGCAATATACAATCCTCACCATGGTGACTCCGTCTCTGGTTTAGAGGTCTTTCATAGCTACGATACCGCTGCTGTCTTTTATTCCACCGTGATCTCAAAATTAACCAGTTGCCATCTGTACAAATGAAATATCTGCCAGCTATGTGGCCGAGCCGTTCACCGCAGCTCAGCTAATTGCGTCCCATTGTGGCGTCGCTCTAAGTGACTAACGAGGCCAGAGGCCCCAGAGACACAAACGCACTTTGAACACGAATCACCAGCTGCTCATTTTTCTCTGGTCAGACGAGGATCTCGGAGCAGAATGTGGACGAGAAAAACTTAAAAGTTTTAATTTTACCCCCAAAAATCCATGATTTACTAACCCTCAACCTTTCTAACGTCAGAGAGATCAGTGACATTAAACGTGAAGGAGAGACGGAGCGGGGGGGGACATTTGGAGGGAAAGTGAACAGCGAGGGACGGATTAACGAGGTCTAAACGGAAAAAATACCAAACGGAGTTCTGGACTGATATGAAAATTTGTTCCAAGTAATTAATTAAGCCATGAATGAAAGATGATTCCTGCTCTCTTATCTTCCTCCGTGTGTTAACGGTAATGAGGTTGAAAGTGAAATTCAACAAACCGCTGATGCCTTTTATCGGATTTGAGCCCTCAGATGAACTCTGTCAGAAACACCTGCAGGGTAATCAGCAGCCCTCTTTGTACACTCTGACTATTCATTTTTATTCATTCTTTCATTGAAATTCTCTTCTAAAAGTTCCAAACTGTGGATTTCTGATGCACTTATTAATCACGAATGAATAAAAATAATGAGCACAACAGAACTGTTGTTATTCTTGAACGTGTCAGGATTAAATATTCCACTTCCACGTGACACAGACGTTTAATCTGTACAGGAATAACACCAGCTCCTCTGCATGATGGGAAAAGAGCACCGATCCTTATCTGGGTTGTGTTAATTGGAGGCAATAATTCAGGAGTATTGATCACATTTCTCTGAATATTCCAGTCAGGAGGTCAGTTTGATTAAACAGCGTGAACTTTTCAGGAGTTTTATTAGGAAACTTGACAGAAACAGAAAATCCATAACTGCGTTTCATCAGGGAGGATTTTATAGATGTTCATGACACATAAACCAGAAGCTCTACATGGACAGAAAGAAAAAACGTTTCAACATGTGGATGTCATTTTAATTCCGGCTGGGTCGGCTGCAAACTGCGTGTTGACGCCATCTTTTTTCTTTTTTTAATCAAAATCACTATTTTCCAAGAAGAACGGGATTTGGGCAGAAGCAATCAGCTTTGTGTGAAACGAAAACAGTGAACTGTCATATCGTTATTTTCAAAATAAAACTCTAATCTCTCCTCCAAGTGAAAAATATGTTGGTGTGGTGTTAGTGATGCTGACTGTTTTGATCAGTACTTCTTTAGTTATGTCTCTTCTTAATTAAATAGTTCTGTTATTAGATCGTGTTGTCATAACTCAGGATCAGAAAACAGGAAACTGACAGGATTTGGAGTCTTGTTCAACATTATTCATGAGATGCGGACATCTCGTCTCTGATTGGCTAACAGTAACTCTTGTGCTGCCTTCATTCGCTCTTGATATTTTATCTCTATTAAAACTAATAACACAAGCCCCAACGTGTTCTGCCATGTTGTGGAGCTGCTAACGGTTAGCTACTAGCCAATATCCGCTCTACTCCCTCCTTCCAGTGGGAGGTCCCAACCCAATGTGGGCGGAGCCATGAATAAAAATTTTCTCTGTGACGTAGAAGAGACGTTTTTCTGACCTGATCTTTTTCCCGTCTGTTCTTATGGCGGCTAATAGATGTGAGGGGTGGGGGCTCACTTTCAGCATGTGTGTGCAACTCAGTGGCCAATCGTATTTCAGAAAGAACGACTGATGCATGGTTTCTATGGGAACCAGACCTTTAAGACAGCGATTCCCAGAGGAGTAAAAACAACAACGTTCAGGTCATGAAGGACATGTAAACACCCAGAACGGCCACAGCTGGGATTCAAACCTGTGACCTTTCTAAATGTGACGGGTTAGAATAAACAATGGAGGCATCGATCATCACACTTAATGGCTGATAAGTCTTCTTCTCCACTCATCCTGCAGCTTTGAGGTTATTAGTAATCTGTCTGATTTGTGTTTTGGAGGATGTGGGAGTTCTGGGAGCAACGTGTCGTCCTGTCATGCACCAAACCTTAAAGAGATTAACCAGAATTAGCTCTGATGATGGTGATTTCCCCATTTAAACAAGTTGAGTCTGGGCTAAAAACAGCTTCTGTGTGTGTGTGTGTGTGTTTATGCAGCAGGTAATGGGAAGCTAAACTTTCCATTAATTATTCAGCTGCAGGAGGAATAAACAAGGACACGAGCTGAACTCCTCTACCTCCTCGTTTTTACTCGTTTCTGCTCTCTCTCTGTTTTTATTCAAATTTCCCTTCCACACCTTCCTCTCCCCTCCCTTTACGATTTTTGCCTCATTTGCTCTTGATCGCTCTTCTTTTTTCATTATTTCTTTAACTCCACTTTTTTATTGTTCCGTCCTGTTTTACCCCTCCTTCTTCCATCCCTCCATCTTCTTTCTATTTTTAAACATCCTGTTTCCATTCTCTCTCCCCTCAGGTTTAACCCATCCCAGATTCTTTTAGTCACTTAGATACAACCAATAAATCCACCTGAAGCTCATCTTTATTTCGTCATCTCTCTACATTTATCATGTTTATTTGTTAACATCGGCTCCTCATCCCTTCTTTCCTTGAATTCACTCAAACCGTATTTCACTTTTAATTCTGTTTTCTCTACATTCCCTCTCTCTCTCTCTGTTTTTTCTTCCATTCCCTGCTTCATTCATTATTCCAGCAACCACCAGTTACATTATATTTGTCCCTCCATTCTCAGAGAAGCAGCAGAATACCAATGAGCTTCCAGAGGAACTTGCTGTTATCCAAGCTGGCAGGCTGCAGAGGAGAGGAGATTTTCTCCCGGTGTTCCTGGAACATTGGCCGAGGAATCCTGCAGATCTGGAAATAAAAAATGTATAATGTTCCCGCAGCCTTGTTAGGGAAAATAACGGTCTGCTTTATTTGCTTTTCAGATGGATTTTCTGCTGTTGGTTTTTGATGTATGGCTTGTAGTTTCAGGCTTTTATTAAAGCACATGGTCCTAACCTTGTTAGTGTTTGACTGATTCACGCTGTAGATCTGCATTAGAGGGAAACTGGAGTTTGGTCACGAGGTCAATAATCCAATTAGAAACATTGTGTCTTCGTGTTTGTCAAACATGACCTAAAGTCTGGTGCTTTAAGCTTTTTCTCAGAGCAGAAATGTGTTTTGTTTGACAGGATTAATCAAATGGGTTTTGGTTTTTTGCTACGATCAAGATTTTTTGATAAAGTAGTGAGAGTAAATCTGATATTTTCATTGTCTCCTCTGATTTTGTGTTTTACAGAGCAAAAATACATCTTATCTCAAATTATTATAGTTGTTTTGTCTGTTTTATAAACAGTATCATAAACAACAACAGCTTTATAGAAATGTTTTTTTTTTAAATTCTGATCCGTATTTGTCAAACAGCACCAAGCCGGAGTCCCACACAACCGCATCCATAAACACCTGCTGGCAAGAGCTGGGCTGCGCGGTTCCAATGGAGCGTTGCTAGACCGTCGGTTTTGCTTTGGCGATAGGGCTTGTGGTCACACGTGATTATGCGTTGCATTCTGGGGCATGGCGGACACGTTGGAAGCCTCACGGGTGTATATAAACCGTGGAAACAAACCTAGAATATAAACCAACATGTTCCTTGTTGTTGTTGAATAAAACAGCTTGGGTGGTCAACAGTAGCATGCCAGAAAGTCAAAGCCGTGTGTGACCTACTTTTGATGTAAATTAGAAAGTTGAAAAAGTCGAGAGAAAAACTTCTGATCTGAGAAAGCCTTCCTTAACACGTCACTAAAAATGTAACGTTGCACTGTTCCGCCCCACAACACAGCAACGATTTACCACAGTTGATCAAATGAATAATAGATTAAATGAAGCTGCAAGACTGAGCGCGCTGTTGTCTGAAGTTACAAGAAACTAGTAGCGAGGCTTACAACATGGCGGCCGCACCAGTGATGACGACACGATCACGAGCCCTAAGACCTGACAATGATGTGATTCTAATACATGAAAATCAGGATATCTCTAGTTTTTACACTCACACTTCATTTATTTATTTACTTACTTATGTAAACAACGAGTTTTGGTTTTTGTTTGCTTGTCTTTTGCAGGTTACCATGGCAACAACTAGTTGAACACCCTGAAGCTCAGTTCTGAACGTTTTGTTGATTTAATTGAAAAATGGCCATAAAATCATTGCTGTTTATGAGCAGATAAGAAATAAATTAAAAGTATCCGTGCAGCTTTTCTTGGCTCAGCTGTTCAGTGTTTTTGTTGTTTTCCTGTTTTTGCTCAGCTCATCCGTCACTCAACACCCTGCATCTCCTAGTCTGCTGTTTTAGTAATCATCCCTCCCTGAACAAATAGTCCTCAGTTTCACCAGATTGGAATAAGAAACTCCTCGTATCTGTGGTTTTGTTTATTGTTAAAGTGTTTGTTCGATGAGATCCTCTGTGTTCAAGTGTTGGTCTACGCAGCTCTTTATGACCCATAAAACTCTACAATTAACCCAAAACAAATCACATATACTGTCCATTCCATCCGTTTCTGTCCAATTATGCAGGTTTAAGCCACGGGAGAGGCCCAAATCCTCCTCCACCATGGAGTCCGGGCTCACATCGGATCCTTTTTTACTAATTTATTCTCAGACTCACTTCCCCCGTCGTGTTTTGCATTTGAACGTTTTTGTTTAACAGATGGTTGCAGCTTAGTGCTCTGCCACGTTTTATTTGCTCAATTCGTGAAAAGGAAGCTCATAAATGTGTTTCTGAACTGCCGTACTCCAGACGTCAGCAGGGCCGCTTTCTGTCGACGCGCACACAGAAAAGACGGTTTTAACTTTTTAACTAAACAGCCTCCAGAAAATATCTCCTTCCTTCAGAACTTTACTGGTTTTGGAGCAGGAAGAATAGTTGCAGAAAGTTGTCTTTTCCTACAACAAAGCCTGCATAATGAATCACCACGAGGAGAAACTTGTGTTGGAAGATTAGGGTTTGCAATAAATGTGTTAAATGAAATCATTCTCTGCTGTGACCTACATTAATGAGCCTGTGCAGGTTCGTTAGGAGAGAGGCAGCCATGAGGAAGTCTTTATGATGAAACTTAATTCAGTTATTTTGATTATATTTAGATTTGTATCATGGAATTGTGATGGTTGCAGTAGGACTCAAACGCAGGTATGGTGACACAACAGGAAGACAAGACGAGGATCTGACCAAGACAAACAGAGGGTTTAAATACAGGAGAGTGATCAGGAATCAGGTGGGTAGGATAACAAGGGCCAGGTGAGTCCAATAAACACTTAACGAGGGGAGACGGGATTCGTATGGAAATCCAGCATTGGAAATTAATTCAAGTTCACTTATTTTTTAATATTTCTGATGTAATAAAACGAGTTTTGATTAAACGAGATGATTTTAGTTCTATTTTTGAGTTTTTATCCATTTGCAATAAAATGAAATGAGTTATTTTAGTTCAACTTAAACCTTCACCTGAGTAAATCTTATGTGGTTGAATAAAAATCTGATCTGAGTGTGCTGATTGGTGAAGTTTCTAATTTATTTGACAATCTCACTTTTATTAGAAATGTTGCTTGAGTCTGATTTTTTTTATTTAACTGAAGAAATTCTGCTTTTATTCTCAGAGTTAAGCCGAAACTCAGTCTCTGTTACCATGGTGATGCAGTCCAGTCAAAGAGATGCTCCTTGTTAAAACAGGAAACTCTGACTTTCAACAGCATAAGTCTGACTTCATGATACAGCTCTGTTGTGAGATCTGTAGAGGTGGTTTCCTAGAGTCACTTTCATTGTTCATCATTTTCCGTGTCCGTTCTGATCACTTGGTTTCCACTCCCTGCAACACCTGAGGAACCACAGCCAGATCTCCCACATTGAGCTGAAAGTCAGAGTTTTTGGTTTCTAGATCACCGTGGTAACAGTGGCATGGCTCATAACCTTCTCATGAGCAGAAAGAAGTCCTCTGGAAATCCATCTGTGCATTTTCCTCTGTGCATGAAAAGCAGAACATAAAACATGAACACGCCATCTGCACTGCTCCGTGTGCATGAATTATAAAAATAAAAACATATTTATGAAATCAGCAGAACAAATGTGGCTCCAGTGACCCACGATGAGTTCGAAATGTCTCCAATCAACACTTCAAGTGTCATGTTGTCTTTTCCTGTCGCAACTACACACATAACCTTGGTTTTTAAGACAGTATTGACTTTTTCACTTCGATGAGGGATTTGAACAGCCCAATGAAGAAGAGAGCACAACAAAGGAAATTCATATAGACATAAAACAATAACAGGAATGGCAACAGGTGGAACAAATGAGGATCTAGTGCAAAAGTTCATTTATTTCAGTGATTCAACCGAAAAGGTTGCAAAGCCAGATATTTCAGCCTTTATGAGTTATAATTGTGATGATTACGGCTTAGAGCTGATGAAAACCCAAACTTCTAAATCTCAACCAGTTAGAGTATAAGATGAAAGTGGTAACACTTTACAATTAACATTTATTAATGTTACTTAGTGCATTATTAAGCATTAATAAACAATGGATCCCTTTATTAACATTCCTGATATTGTTAACTATTAAGTGTCCTTAAGGTTAGGACAAAGGGCACCAAGTAACGTTAATAAAGGGACCCTTATTACTAGTGCTGGGTATTGTGGCCAATTTCCTACATCGATTCGATTTCGATCCATAAGGCTCTGAATCGATTCATCACGATTCGATTAGATTCAGTCTGGTCTTCATTATTCATTGTTGCTACTGCGTGTTTCTCTTGATATGTGCATTTAGCGTCTTTTTACGTTGTTTTCATTTAGCGCCTTATTGCTGGAATTGACCTTTCGCCGAGCCCCGCCCCCCTTAGTTACTGTTGCCAACTCCGACAATAAGTCGATCAAATACTGCAGCTCCGCAGATTTCCGCGATGGAAAGAAGTAGACAGATGCGTGTCAGCGACATTTTTTGGAGCAATTTCTCCTCAATATCATCCAGATCGAGGCAAAAGGGTTACAGTATGCAGTGGAGGGATATATTAGTGTCGGTTCCGCTGAGCGAAGCGTAGCAGGGAACAAGGAGTTCAGTCCAGGGACGCGTGGATCCGAGGAGCGGTGGCGGTGATGCGGTGTCCCTGTGAGCTGTCAGATGACCTGAGCTGCAGGCAGCTCTAACGGAGAAAAGCTCCCGGCGCTCTGCATCGCTATCATCTCAGCTGAGTCTGTTTATAAAATGTAACTTTTTATGCCCGTGTTTACTTTCATTTTCAGTTCCCGGCCGGAGCTCGGCATTAATTCATCACATGATCATGACACCACCCGCTGTTGCGCCAAGACTTAATGTGCGTTTATAAGACACACGGTTGAGGTAATATTACGCTGATTTGCCGGCACGGTGTGTCTATAAAGGGTCTTGGATTGTCTGGGAGGCGGACCTCCACCTAGCCGCGGGCGGGGGGAGCACTCATGCTTGGCTGTTGCTGGTTGAGCTCGATGAGGAGGTTCTGAAGGGAAACGAAGGAGACACGACTACTATCGAGGCTAATGCTTAGTAGTAAATTAGGCTTAGCTTCATCATTTTGTTTGGAGTTGTCGGATAGTAACGGTTGCTATGATGTGTGATTGGACAATAGCCGTTCTGGGGCGGGGCCGGCGAAAGGCTAATTGGGTGTTGCTGAGGTAGAAAATGGCGTTTCTATCGTTGAGACGAGCTTCTTCTTGTTAAGTAAATGTGCAGTTTATGTATATTGGTACACATTAAGCATGTTTTTGAAACAAATTTGTACCCGGATGGGCCTGCAGATCTGGTCCAAGGTCAGTCTGGTTCAAGGGGAAAAATCGATCTTAGGCCTAATGAATTGATTTTGCAAAAGTTATATGAAATCGATCTAAAATCGATTAAATCGATTTTTTTACCCAGCCATACTTATTACTAGGGATGTAAGAAAATATCGATATGGCAATATATTGTGATATTTTTTCCTGCGATATTATATCGATATTCAAAAGTCATGTATCGAATTTTTGGAAGAATTTACATGCAAACTTTTGTGTGATTTTTTTTTTCTTTTGGTGGAATTCAAACGCCGACCGTTAGTGGGCAGCAGTGTGCAATGTGTTTTGTTTCTACCATTTAAATGTAAATCTCTCTTTTATGGTTCAAATACCTCATGTTAAACATGTTACGTATCAGTTTGGACTGTTTGTTGAATTTTCCTACAATAAATTCAGTCTAAAAAAATCACTAATATCGTCTGGCGGAATTTATCGCACTATACCATGATATATCGTATCGTGATACATATTGCATCGCCAGAATTTTACCAATACACATCCCTACTTATTACCATGAAATCCATAAAACAAAGATTTTACATAGAGAAATGTCAGACCTAACATGAATATGAACTCAGTACTTGGTTTGCACTTTTGCACCACATAGATTTTTGACCCTAATGGCCATCCGTTGGTAAAGTCTTACTCGATGCAATGATTTAGGTATGTACTGCCCCCTATTGCCAGGGAACATACACACCGTCACTTTAATTAAAATAGGATTCTAAACAATATGGGAGTGTAAGCATGATAAATTATTAATCATTATATTATTATTATTATTGTTACATTATTATTAAAACACATTAAATTATAATTCTACTAAATTAATTAAAATTCAAAAAAAGTTTAATATCATTTTCCTCGTCATGGACATTTTCAAATATTCAATTGAACAGCTCCTGACTGCTCAGTAAAGAAAAGGCTCGTGCTGATCTGCTGCTTGAGCTGCAAATAAAATTAATTAGTAATTGTAAATAGAGATATTATAATTCATTTATATGCAGTGCCAGAGACTCTGGATTTGCTAATTGTATCTCGGTGATATTACGTAACGCTGATTGAAAGTTCCAGTTTGAATTAGAAAAATTCACGAGCATCCAGCAGAGTTAATCTACGTCCTAATTAGAAGGCTATCTTTGGTCTCCTAATTAACAGGTGGGAGTAAGGAAAGATTAAAAAAATAAATGTTAAAGTGAATCACCTGACCATTCCCACTCTCGTACACTGTTCTCTTGTCTTTCATCACTATTTTAACACTTATCTTTGCACGGATGTTCAGGTATAAGTTTTTGATATTTTACATTTATTAGCAGTGAATTAAATGAATAGAATATTTTATTAAACTCTACATGTTTAGGCCAGCGGTGATTGATGTCCCACCCAGAAGCACCAGCTTTAATCAGATGGTTCAGTCAACTCTGGACCTTTACTTTTCTGATTTTGCTGTTTTTATAAAGAAAATGGCAAACGTCTGTCTCTGTTATCACAAATTAATGAACACGTTCACAGTAATGTTGAGAATCTTCCTGGTTGCTCATCCCATTGTTAGATAGACCTGTGTCACATTCACCCCATCACTTGGCCTTCAAGCTTTAATCGTACCATTAGAACGATCTGTTCAAATTAATGTTGGAGCTGTTTGTCTGCAGAGCCACATGCATATGAGGTTAGTCACACACACCAGATAAAAACATGAGCTGTTATCCAGCTAGAATGGGATTTAACCTCTTCTGTGACCTGTCTACTGAGTGAGAGGAGCCTAGATTATAATACAAGACAAATACAGATGTTTAAGGCCTTTTGAAGTAAGCTCTGGAGAAGTTATGGATCGGTGCGTTTCCACCGGCTGCAAAGTGTCACATTTTGGACGTGTCCACGAAGCGTAGGGTTAGATCAATCAACTAAAAGTACACTTTGAGTCTACATTTTACGAGCTACGCTTCCAGAACGCATCAAGCTCAGCAGTTCAGACAAGGCCAGACAGGAAGTCAGTGTAAAAAATCCAGAAACTTTCAAAATAAAAGTCACATGAAGATTTCTAGTTGCTTCATTTGTAAAACAAGTACGTAATTACCTGTGAAACCTCTGTAGCCGAGGTAAACACAACAGAAAATAACCCACAGATCTATTTGGATACATGCCATCTTTCTGCTTGCTTGCTGATGCTAAAAGGCATCAATTACTTTACGCGCTGCTTACGCATTAAGTGGAAAGGCTGGGTGTGTTCCGTTAACCCGGTCACTGAGGAAGATCAACAGAGTGGAACCTCACAGGCTAAAATGGAACATCCTGATTGCATCAAACTTGGAGGTTTGACCCATGAATCACTAAAACCCGTACCAGGACCCAAAGGATGTTCGTATGTTTGGTTCGAACAGGATTCCTTCAGTCTGAAGGCTTTGGTGAGTGATTTATCACCCTGAAAGAACACAGCTGGAGCACCGTAACCAGCGTGGGCATCTTTGACAAATTCCTTTCAGAATAAATGAAGAACAGACGTGGCGGGGTAATATGGGCAGAAACAACGGTCCGATAGAACCCGGGAGATTTGCTTCAACCCACAAGACCTGAAACAATAAAAAAGGGATGACTGAGACTAATTAGATTACCCTCTTTGATGGTAATGTCCTCGGCTGGTGCATGGATGGAGCTGATAAGCACCCTGAACAAGAGACCACTGGGGTTTTAATCAGCATGCAGCGTTATGAGGAAATTGCATTTATCTGTTGCTTTTTGCAGGTTTTTAGAGTAAAAGAATCTCCTCCTTAACCCTGCATCACAGAGTCTGTGCACCGTCCCCTGACAGGTTCTCTTGTGTGGATCCTACATAAAAAAAACATTATGGTCTTTTATGTGTTTAATCAGCCTCCTGACTGGAGCTGGATCAAACATTCAATGTACTTGTTGCACATTTGGCACCAAAAGCCCAACAGACACGTAAAGTGTCTTCTGGAAACCACTACATGTTCTCTGAACCCTTCTGAACAGCAGCGTTTAAACAGAGATGATCCATAGCGTTTAAATTCAAAACGATGTTTTATTGGCGTAACAAAGAAAATATTAGTTTAATTCCATTTCTATCGCTGAAAAACTCAATTCTTTTGAGAGTTCTTGTGTAATTTGTTTTCAGACAAAACAAAAACTGAACCAAGTTTTAAGACATTGCCAACAATTAAAGCTGGACTGCAGCTCATCGTTGTGCTTGTTTTGTTGAGCTGAGCTCATAGAGAATAATATATGAGACCACAGGCAGCCAAACAAAGTTACACAACACCACGGGGACCGGTAAGTTGGACCCGGACCACACGGGGAGTGACTGATGAGGTGTTTAAAAGTACCGCAGGAACACAGAATTTCCTTCTCTAAAGGTTTTTTGTTAAACCGAGTTAAGGTATGATACATCAGGACCTGCCCCGTCTTCATGATGTGAGCAATTACAGCTTTATTCTGCAGGGCGTTGGAGAGCGGAGCTGCTCAGTGTGAGGAGATAAACCTTCAGCGTGGGGCCCACGGTGCTTTTTACAAATGAATGCTTTGGGTTTTACATCCTTTCTTTCCTCTGGGCCTCTGTGGAGCACCTACTGAACTCGTTCAGCTTTGATGTATTCTGATCCAACAGGGACAGACCTGGTGTGCAAGTGGACCCTCCTTATTTACCAACAATTTATTTCCAACCGTGTGGGCCGGTCGCCTGATTATAAGGTCAGTGTCCAACTCAGTCCTGACACAGCTTTTATTTTGAAAGAACTGTGAGAAAGTCCCTGATTTATTCTGGACAATGTTTATGTTGTAAACTGGTAAAACAGTACAAATGTATTCACAGATAAACATATTGTACCATTTCAGACAGGGATTGCGGTTGCAAAGCCCTGCATCTATAATAATGTTGATTAAATTTGAATTGTAAAACATTTGGCAGCAGAATCTCGTGCTGGACCTTCAGATGGAGAGCTTTTATTTGGGATATTTTGTTTGTGATGTCAACAAAACCCACCATTCCTGATTTTTAACATTAAATGTTATAAATTTTCCTCCTTCTGACCTTAAAGTAACACTCCGCAACTTTTACACCTTAAAATTATGCTTTTTTGTAAAGTTTTGGCGTCATACTATCATCTATTATGTTCATTTTCATATCTGTGATAGTGTTGGGGGGTCCCATGTCTGTTTACCGCACTATACAGTTTTTGAGCTCGGGTCGATACCGGAAAATATGGCAAGCCAAAGGGATAAAAAAAGCGAGCATTCTAAACGCGCGTTATGTCCGCCAAAATGTAAAAAAAAAAAAAAAATGTCCGCCAAAATGTTTTGACGCCAAAAGGGCAAAAACTCACGTGTTCTAAAAGCGAGCATTATGACATAATGTGAGTTTAGAATGCGCAATTTTTTGATCCCTTTGGCTTGCCATAATTGTATAACGTAGACCCACAGTTTAGCAGTGGCAGATTCACCAAAGAAAGCTAGAAATCCCATATCAGAGGAATCTAGGAAAAGAAAAGGAGAACGTGATAGAGCAAGAGCAAAGACCAGCGTTATTATTGGGCCGTCTTTTCCTCGCTGGAGAGCTCTTTTAGAAAGAACAGCATGAACTACGGACTCTGACCTAGCCGTGCTGCTAATGGCTAGGTAAGTAATAAATGATTTCACCAGGGTTATTGTGTTTGGTCGGGCATAAAGTTGTTATACAGTCCTGATAAAACTATTTATTCAAAGTGTGGAGGTGGAAAAGTTTGTTTTCGTTGTTTTGCCTGACATTAGGAATGTAAACATGCCTCTTATGCCCGAGATAGAGATTTAATGTTACGACAGTGACGCTACGCAGCAAGCCTTGAGAGGGCGACAGAGAGCATATATCCACAAAGTTAAGGAATGGGGCTTTAAAGCATCCAGATAAAGTATCAGGATTAGTACCTTCATCAGAAACCGGTCATATTCAGTCCTATACATTCCAGAGTGTGAATGTGTGTGTTCATGGGTGAATGACTGATTGTGTTGTAAAGCGCCTTGGGGGGTTCTAGGACTCTAGAAGGCACAAATCAAATACAGGCCATTTACCATTTAACATATATACACGTCTACTGCCCCCTGGTAGAGGATATACAAGTGGCAAGGGACTATTTATTTCATTAATATTGTTATTAAAGTAACACAGAGCAGGTTCCTGCTCCTCCCTCCTACTGGTTGAAAGTGGAATTACAACTGTTGTAAACAACCCTGCAGCAGCCTGCTGTAGCTAGCGCTAACAACGAGCTAACGCTAACATGAGCCAACTAAACCTAAAATAAACCACGAAGTAAAAAGATCCACATTAATGGACAAAATATATTATTACTTACAAGTCCAGTAGCAACAAAGCCAGGTGACCATTTGTAGCATTCAGGCCAGAACTGGTTAATGATGTTTCATTGAAGCCATCCGTGTCATCAACCAACGTAAGAGCTAGACAAGAACAAATAACCATGTTTACAATCATTTTCACCGTCAACCATAATGCATAGCTAACTACATTGGTACTTTTCCTTCAGTTAATAAATGTCCATAAACATTTTCCGTACCATAAAGATTCCTAATAATTAGGGATGAGCCGGATACTCGTTTCAGACGAGTATCTGGTACGGATAATGGATCTTTGACGAGTACGAGCATAGACCGAGTAAAATTCATGATTATCTCTGTTCGGGTGGAAGGAGAATCCTCATTGGATAACTGACTGTCTTTACGCTCTGTGATTGGCCAGTCACAGAGAGCGCCCGCCCCTCCCGAAACACAAAACAATCTCTGCAGCGCAGGGAGCTGCGCTCCGCTCACACATCGACAGTGACTGATCCCCGTCTTCAGCTCGTCTCTTTTTCAGTTTGTGTAACATTTAAAGTTCCTTGTTTTGTAGCGGTGCATTTGACAAGACAGAGCTGAAAATGGCTCGTTGGTCACTGTCCTTCGCTCCGGTCGTGTTTCTCTCTCTCTCTCTCTCTTTTGAAATACGGCACAGGACTATTTGGTCAGTAGAAAAACCTCTTTCTCTCCCTCACTCACACAGACATGCGCACACACACACACACCTTAATCAGCATTGTTTTAACTTTGTGTGGGAAAAAATGCCAAGAACTTTAGAAAAAAAAAGTTTGATCATAAAATAAAAAAAAATTAAAATTAAAAAGTTGTGTCTTATTCTAGTAGTTGATATTTCCGACTGCATGAGTTCAGGTGTATTCATTCATGCACTTTAGTATTCATGTTCTGAGTTTATTGAGAAAAATATGTTCTGTAATAGTTCCTTTACTATTGTGATCAAAAACACTGAATCTCAATTCTGAGGCTGATCTGTAAAAAGTTTTCAAATAAACAATACATATAGCAACTTGTGATCAATCCATATCAATTTCAAGCCGGTTAAACCACGCCCGTTTCCGGTTTAGGCCCCACCCACTCCGAGTACAGATACAGATAATTTAGATGGTTGAACAGATACTCGCTCATCCCTCCTAATAATGTTACAAATCTTGTTCCACTTATCACCTGAAGCTAAAAACGAGTTCTTTTTAACCATATCTGTCATTGCTGTTAATTATCTCCCGCTGTCCGTTGCGTTCCGTTTTTGTTCAAGCAGGTTTGCGTTCTGTCATTTCGTCACACGTTACTGTACTTCCGGTTTACCAGGAAGTTACCAAAATAAAAGCTGTTAAATTTAAACTGTAGAAACACTTAACAGTTAACCTTTACACCATCAGTCCGTGATTTTGTAGCCTCCTTTAGCTCCTCAAACTAGCGTAGGCCGAGTCGCTGTTCACTCCGGTTTTAGCTCTTTGCTTCACCTCCAAATACATTACTCTGTTACTTTTACTTCCAGGCTCCGCCATGATGCCAACAGAAAAAAGCAAACTTCTTTTTTTCTTCTTGTGCTTTTTATTGACACTCAGCTAACTGAAAATGCTAACTGCTAGCATTACAGCTAACAGCTGTAAAGCAGGTAAGAGTGCCCCATAGAACACCTACATGCTCCACAAAACTATCTAGTGTAGTTTTTGGTCAGCAGAGGACTGCAGAGTGGTGTCAGATATGAAACTGGTCAAGTTTCTAACTCAACAATCATTGAGATCAACGTTAAAGCTCTAGCTTAAAGAGACAGTGTGTAGTTTCCTGGTGATAGGGGGCAGTACATACATTTTTACACCATATCGCCATGACTAATTTAAAAAACATTACAGCAAATGTTACCTGCGGAGCAGAAAGCATGCGACCTCAGCGTGACTCCTCAGACTTTGATAGTCCTTCAGTTAATTCCATCGAGCAAATGCAATGCTGATGCTAGTTTTCTGGCAGTGTAGGGTCCAATTTCAATACTCGCACCGCGCCCTACACCCTTCTGTGAAGTGTGCTTAGAGGAAGTGTGCAGTAAGGCTTCGAGTGCGTAGTACACAAGTGTGCAAATAATTGCCAAATTGGGACAGTGAGCATTGCGTCATCGTCCGTGATGCATGCTGGGATGCTGGTCGTTGTTTGTGCTTTTAAAAAACCTTTATTAACAGCTTTTAAACAAACAAACAATTATTTGGCTAAATTTAAATTAATTGCTGTCCGCATTTATATCTTAGTCTAAAACATTCAGAGCATGAATAAATTATCATTAATCATCTTAAAATGAACTTTTTTCACTTGAAAATACATATTTTCAGAAAAGGCACTTGACCCATTGCTCCACCTTCTTCTCAAAATTCCCACGCAGCAATGGATTGTGGGTAATACCCTTTACCCAAGTCTGCATCGCTGTGGACTTGGGCGAAGTGCAGATTAAGTGTGCAAAAGGGGCGTGGACAACTTCTGCACTTGAGGACACCCTACACACTCGCACCTCTGGCTGGGAACGCACAACAAGTGCGAGTGTTGGGATTGGGCTATAGAAGGGAACATGGTGTCTGATATGGCTTCCCTCAAAGAGTTTAAACCCATGGCCGATGTATTTTAGACCCAATTTTTATGGGTATATGTAACGACTTGACATCATTTTATTCTTTTTCAACAACATTTTGATGGATATTTCCAGAGATTTACCACACTGTCACTTTAAAGTTTAAAAAACGATCTACTGTAAGTTCACATAACAATAGAATATGGTTATTATATAGTTGGGTTTATAATGCTGGATTATAAATAGCTTATTTTCAGAAACTAGAATGTATGTTTTATTTATTATCTCATACTTAAGCCTTTAAAGGGTTAAGAAAAATATTCTGGCCTGGACTATAATAGCAGTGACAAATTCAAGTATTTTAATGTTTGAATAACGAATGAGGAGATTCTGTGTTTGCCAGTAACAACATTTGTATTTAGCAGGTCAGGAATCAGCCACCCTTAATTGGGTTTTGCTTGTTTAGCAGAAACATGTCAGAACATGCCTTTTTTGTCCTCTAATCAATTTTAAATGAACGTGTTTTTTTGCTCACATCTGCCTTTTATTTCAGCTCTAGATAGAACGGGTAACATGCAGGATTTGAAACTGGCAGGTTTGCATTAACGGGTTCAGCAGGAGTTCAGATGCATTTATTTAATGAATTCTGAATAAGTGGAGAAATAAAATAAAGCAAAAGATTTTCTGCTGCCGGAAAGGTCTGACGTTCAGCCTGTAGGTGTCAAAGCAAACATTGGATTATTCATTATTATTATTAATTAAACAGTGCATTGTAGCTTTAGATGAGCTCTAAGTGAATCAGGGTTTGTTTTATTCGCTTTTTTATTATTAGGTTTTAACAGCTTGTTTTTTTTCTGCTTCACACTTTTAACTTCATCTCTGTTTGCTCCTGAATGTCTGTTTTTATGTAATTCACTATAAGCTTCTCATTATTTCACCAGCCAGTAGCTAATTAGGTCATTATCTGTTTTCTCAGAAGAAGAAACAAACACTTAGTTTGACAATTTAGAAGAGAATTGGAACATCTCATCTGTTTACCCACGTTCCGTATCAGAAATAAAACTAAATAAATGATTTGTTTGGGTCTCAGCTCTGGTTCTGTCTGTTTTTAGGACATGATGTGAGATCCGAAGGAAGGTGAGCTTCTTCAACATTTTCCATCCAGATCAGGAGACTTGGAAGAAACTTGTCTTGTTCCTGAGTAATGGAGTATTAGTTGATTAGGATGACTCTTGGTTACCTATTGAGGTTTTCCTGGCACTGTGAGAAGATCCCAGGTCCGACCCGGAACTATGTGGCAAAAAAAATGATTTATAGATTATAAAAAAAAAAATTCCAAATAAATCTGTGCAGGGAATCATCAAACTCGATGGAAGTTCTTAGTTTCATGGTGGGTCCTGAGCCATGGGGTACCAGACGGGCCCATTCCATCTTTCCATTTTAGAACCAGTAGGTTCCCATCAGTAATGAGCTGGTGATCTAGTCAGGCTGAATCCCATTCTGAAAACCTACTCAAAGCTCCTCAGATAGTAACTAATCTGGACGGATGATGGTGCATCAAACACATGAATGATGTAAAAGAAGATTCTGTTTCCCTAATTCAACATGTTTAGATGCTCATGTTTGGGATTTATGGAACAATCTTCATCCTTTTAAATGTGACCCAGGACCTCTCATGGTGAAGGAGCTCCACCCGGCCGCGGTGCCTTTGGTTCTGCTGGTTGGTGAATTAATGGGGAAACCGTGTCTTCCTTCTCTCCTGAGCTCTGTTTCTGAGAAGGTTCATGTTGGAGCTTCTCTCAGCGACGTCTGGGAATAACGGCACTCTCATCCACCAGCAACATTTTCATGTTTGACTTTTCCTTCCACCTGTTGATCCACGTTTCCCCTCCATTAATCTCTGCAGGATGATGGATGAGTGCATCTGGTGTCATTAATAGTTTTAACGCTGCATGGTGTTTCTGCTGTTTGACCTGTCAGCAGTGTTAGACGGGGAACTAAATGTGCTAATGTGTAATAAAATACCACTAATGATGGAAACAAGGGTTTTCCTGTCAGTTTAGACTCAACATTAGACAGAAAAAAGGAAAGTCTTGTCTTTGCTGACCTCTGGTGGTTTAACCTCTCACCAGAGTGAAGCTGGATGTTTCAGGTTAAACAGTCAAAATAAAGAAGCTTCCTAACTATGGAGTTGAGTTTCTGATTAAAGCTGCAGCGTCTGAAGCCACATGACTGAAAATACATTTTCCTGTCAGGTTTTTGCTCTTTTTGAACCTGATGAATGCTGTAGATTATTTGTTTAATCTGTAAATTGCACATGGATGAATACTGAGTGGGCTGGCTTGAACAAATTTGACATTTTTATCTTTTTTATTAAACTGTCTAGTGCCACAGTTTAAATCTAAAGAGGTTTATCCAATTTCCCTCAAAAGAAAATGTAGTTATTAAATCAACATCAGTGAATGAAAGTTTTATTGTCATCCATCCATTTTTCTTCCACTTATCCAGGGTTTGGGTCCCAGACCTCCCTCTCCCCAGACACTTGGGCCAGCTCCTCCGGGGGAATCCCAAGGTGTTCCCAGGCCAGCTGAGAGACAGAGTCCCTCCAGCGTGTCCTGGGTCTTCCTTTAGGTCTCCTCCTGGTTGGACGTGACCAGAAAAACCTCACCAGGGAGGCGTGTTTTTGATCTCTCAGGAAATATTCTAATAGTTGCAACACAAAAAAATCATAAGAGAGAAAAGATAAAAACCAGAAATAAGAGAAACATGATGAGATAAAAATAACATTTTTAATGTCAAACATTAATTTTTTAGTTATGTTTTAGTTATTTTGTAAATCACTGCACAATCTAATTTTCTTCTGTTAGTTACACCTAAAAGTCAGACAGAACAGTTATGACAGCATTTCTGAACAAATTTATTTCAGTTTTTGCAACTTAGCAACAGATAATTTAACATTATTTAACTCAGATTAAATCTGAACAACATCAGAATTATTCACATTTCAGCAAAACATGAAATCAAGCAGCATGGTGCAGCCTAATGCTAACAGCTGCTAGTAGTGCTCCATATGGCAAAGGTTTAGGAAATATTAAAATTATTCATGTTAAAGTGGAGTAATTCCCTTAGTCACACCGCAACTAGCCATTAGCTTATCAATCTGATCGGAAATGATCTTTTCCTCCCACCTGAAGCCGTTTAGAGTCATGTACAACAGGTAAGATTTGCTCTGACAGCCTCTATAAATGATCTGAGACATCCCTCAAACAAGTTGTGTTCTGTCCAACAGCGATGCAAGCATAACGAGAGCTGGATGAGCTGATCTAGTTCATGAAGCTGGATTCCAGGGAGATGTTAGACGACGCTCTAATAGTACATAAAATGACCTGAACATTGTTTATAATTTTACATATTCAAATGTAAAAAACATACATCATTTCTTCTTCTGGTCCTAGCTGAGCAGACCCAGTTTTGGGTAGAATATATCACAATTATTTCTACTTTTACATTTCACTGTTATTTCGATTGGTTTTTGCTCCTTTATGCTCACACTTTCCCTTAATCTTGTGTTTATTTTTCATATTTTTCTGTCACAACAGACCATTTATTTCTGGTTGCAGGAGCAGGTGAGGATTCAGGGATTTATTTTTGTCAGGTTTTTGTCAGAGTCTTGTTAAGGAGATGTGAAATTAAACCACAGGAAACTCAAAATGATTCTTTACCTCTCTTCATCTTCATTTCTCTCCACATGTCCTCCCCTGGCAGCTGCTTGATGTCATGACCCAACATCCAATTATCTATTGGAATGTTTGAGAGCCTCTAACACACACCTACACACACACACGCACACACACACACGGTAATACGACAGGATAATTGGGGAAGGTGTAAGCAGGGATATGGAGACAGAAGATGAAGCTGCAGGTCAGGTGGGGGTGTGAGGAGACTGAATGACTGAATTTTAACTACAGAATAAAGGAAATCGTTACAACTAAATGCTAATGAAGAAATCTTTCTGTTACTGTTTAAAAATACCTGCAGCATCACAATTATTTCTGTGCATTACAATAAAAGTAGGTAAACATTTCAATTCAGTTCAGTTTATTTACATAGCAGCAAATAAGAGTCGTCTCAAGGCACTTTGCAAAGTTAACATTCCAATCAGCACTGAGTTCAATTCATTATTCCAATTAGTATTTTATCTTAGGAAACCCAGCTGATTGTCACTGATTTGTTGTGTCAGAGACTCCAGAGCCATTCTTATTTTATTAGTTTATTTACTTGTTCACGTCGTGGAACTGTGATGGTTGCAATGGGACCCAAACGCAGACTGACAGGCAAAAGAACTGTTTAATAGGAATAATGGTCGGCATGGCGACACAACAGGAAGACCAGACGAGGATCTGACACAGACAAGTGCCAGCAGAGGGTTTAAATACATGAGGATAATCAGGAATCAGGTGGGTAGGATAACAAGGGGCAGGTGAGTCCAATAAACACTTAACGAGGGGAGGCGGGACAACACATCAGAGGGAGGAGGAGCAGATCAGGACAGTTTAATTAGTTTATTCATTTTACTTTTATTTTGAACATGCAGCTCTGTACAAGGTGAATGAAAAGGACATCTCAAAAAATAAAACAAAGCAAAACTAATAAATAACTAATTCATGGTCTACTAATCAGCCACATCAGAATCAGAACAGACTTATTGTCGTTGTACAGGGTACAGCGACATTGGAGTGCCACTCCATTTGGTGCAGGATAAATGTAAAATCAACACAATCAAATCAAATTCAATCAAATAAATGCAAAATCAACAGTAATATGTACAAAAATATAGAGTAGCAGCATTGCAGGTCCCTATTGTGTGCAGAATATTTGCATATTGAGTGAAACTGAGAGAACACATATAAATATTATTGCACTTTATCAATATTAGACGGTAAATGTGGGGCTCGGGTTAACAGGTTCATCTGGTTTTGTGGTTGTTTGCTACGGTGATAGCTCTATGAAAGAAGCTATCTCTGAATCTATTTGTCCTGGTTTTATGTGACCTGTACCGTCGGCCTGACGGTAGCAGGTCACACAGATGGTTGCTGGGGTGAGAGAGGTCTTTGATGATATTGCTGGCTCTACTGAGGTAGCGGGAGTTGGTGATGTCCTCCAGGCTGGGCAGAGAGCAGCCAGTGATCTTCTGGGCTGTGCTGATGACCCTCTGCAGTACTTTCCTGTCTGCAGCTGAGCACCCTGCGTACCATGTTGTGATAGCGTACACTAGGACGCTCTCTATGGTGGCTCTGTAGAATGTCACCATCAGCCTCTCCTCCAGGTCGTTCCTCCTGAGCACTCGCAGGAAGTGGAGACGCTGCTGGGCCTTTTTTACCACCGCTGTAGTATTTGCAGTCCAGAAGAGATCGTCAGAGATCTGCACACCCAGAAACTTCATGGAGCGTACCCTCTCCACACAGTCCCCATGGATGTAGAGTGGGGCCGGGTCTGCTCTGCCCTTCCTGAAGTCCAGGATGAGTTCTTTGGTTTTTGTGGTGTTCAGCTGGAGGTTGTTTACATGCTTGAAAAGGAGCAGCAAGCATGTAGTGACAGTGGAGAGGAAAACTTCCCTTTAACAGGAAGAAACCTCCAGCAGAACCTGGGGGTTTGAGAAGACAGAGCACACACACACACACAGGTATTTAAAACCTCTGCTCCTCCACTTCACTCTGCAGTTGTTCAGTATTAATCATAAAAAGATAATAAAATATAATAATTCCAGAGTTGATTAGAAAAC
>SSNS01000144.1:572678-584222 GCA_006937985.1 Aphyosemion australe
AGCTTGTTGTTAGTGCTAGCTATAGCAGGCTGCTGCAGGGTTGTTTACGGTAGTTGTAATTCCACTTTCAACCAGTAGGAGGAGCAGGAAACTCGTTGTTGTTACTTTAAAGGGGCATGTAGTAAGAATGACATCTTGTGGTCAAATCTGGGTACTACAGTCCATGTATCAACCACTCTGAGTGGCTGTGGCCTGGTTTGGATCGGCACCAGAAGATTCTAGATGAAGATGGGTCAGACACAGTAAGGTGATGAGTAGATAAACAATCGAGTTGTTGGTTATTGAAAAAAGTAGCTTTAAATATTTTTAGAGGAAACTATTTACCATACCATACCGTTTTATTTATATAGCGCAATTTAAACACAGCATGTGAGCTGACCAAAGCGCTGCACACAGGCAACAATCACAAAATAATGATATTAAAACAGGTACAGTTAAAAACAATCAATAAATATAGATAAAAGCAACCTAAAAGCAATTTAAAACAAAGGCAAAACAACAATAAAAATAGAAAATAAAAAGTCATTGTCCAAAAGCCAAAGAATAAAAGTGGGTCTTCAATTGTGACTTGAAGACAGCGACAGATGGTGATTGGCGAGTTTCAATGGGTAGAGCATTCCAGAGAGCATTTCTAATTCACCGTTAGCATTGTTAGCTCAACGATAGCTTATATCCTTTTTTACGCAGTATTAGAGTAAAACAAAATGATGCCGTGGCTTCTCAGGGGTTCAAGAAATAACGACTGTTTCTTTTACTGACTGCATTTCCTTCTGCTCTTCTTTGCCAGCCGGTGGCGAATTACAAACACCAGCGCAGCAGCGTTTGTGCTGGAAACTTGGCAACCTTTCAGGTTTGATTGGCTTTGGAACCACGAAGTATGGAAGCGGGACAGGTTGTAAAGAAAGACTACGTCCATTTGGAGCCTTTTTAAAACGAGAAAAACTGACAACCCCCAAACAGGCAGAGAAGGAAACCTGTTTCAACGTTCCTTCCATCATGATTGAGACATTAGTCTTCGTTCTACAACACCTTTAATCTTTCATTTCATGCTAAACATTAAACATAAAACCAGAAAATGTCTGAACAGTTTAACAAAGTCAAATATGAGACAAACAAACTGACAGATAGAGATTATAACAGAGTCTTGGGGGGTGATAAGGGTGGAGCCATCAGCTGATCAGGTGTATTTGTAGACTCAGAGGGTCTCCGTTAGAACAGCTCATCCCTGCGGTGACATCAACCATTTCTTCTCCTTTCGAGCCTCATCTGCTCACTTAAATACTCTTAACTTTCTGTCCTATATTAAAACTCGGTGTTGGAAACTGATACTTAAAGCTGCATCAATCATCCCAGCCCAGTTTCCGTGGCTCCTGACCCCTCAGTCTGACGACCAGCTGTCCAGGCAGCCACACGCTTATCAGCCCTTTCTGAAAAATAACCAACTGTCATTAATTTTTCCCTCCATTCTTGTGTTTCTCTGGACTTAGAATAACTGTATAATGACCACTCATCCATCACACTGCAGGCCTTCCAAGGAGCAGGAGGGCAGCAACTCGTTTGTGCTTTTTAAGGACGTTCAGAGCGACTCGGTGTTACAGAACAGGAGCTGATATGTGCTGCTGAATGACGACGACGCCCACGGTGTAACAGGAGACATTAAAGCCTTTTCAGACATAATTGAGTTTCTGAGGTTTGGTTGAATAGACCTGCAGAAAAAATGCTGTCACTCTGGAGTTCTCCCTCATAAATCACAGGAATCACAATTTAGATTTCTTGTCTTTTTCTGCTTGTCTTCTTTTTTTGCTTCTCTCTCCTGGTGGCCTGGTGAGGATTTCTGTTCTTTCATCCCCAACCACCCGTTTTTTTCCTCGTCTGTCTTTTTACCACACACGTCTGACTAAGTGAACTTCTCAGAAACGTTACAATTTGTAGGTTTTGTTTAAGCTAAAGAAACATCAGCTCCTTTCAGCCTGACCTGACACGTATTCTCACGTGTGTGTGTGTGTGTGTCTGGTAGTCACAGAGCTGAGTTGGCGAGTAGGTGTGAAGTGCCTCACTGGGCTGTCTGCTCTCTAAAGCTCTTTTTCTCTTTGCTCTTGATTGCATGAGTTTTTGAACAACTTTAGCAAAACAAGAAAGTTTGCAAAGCAAATGTCTCATAAACCATCAACAGGTTGTTGCACAGGTCTGGAACCGAGTCAGTTTAGTTTCTGAGTCAGATGCAAAAGGTGTGAAAGAACTTCAGGAGGGTTGGAAACTTGGTAAATTTAGAGAATCTGACCAACAGGATGTGACAAAATGATTAAAAGAATTAAAGTTATGTTATAAATAACTAGTGTAACATATAGAATAAAGTTCTGCTTTGATCAATGAATAATAAACAAATAAACCAAACTTCTGGGGGGTGTAAAATGTGAACGTCTCCTCCTCCTTCTATGTTTCTATGAGTTGGCCATGACTGATAGGATCAGTGACAAACACCTGGATGCCCGGCTACGTTTGAGCTGGAATGTTAAATCCTGTAATAATCCTTTAAAATATCTGGAAGTCATGGTTCGTGTTCACTATTGTTTGTTGTTGTGTTTAAAAAATAATAACAAGACTACCTCCTATCTCTCTGGGCAAACAGGCGGGTACATCCTGGACACGTTGCCAGTCCATCGCAGGGCAACATGGAGACACACACACACACACACGCACACACACACACACACACACACACACACACACACACACACACACACACACACACACACACACACACACACACACACACACCTAATTTAGAGAGAATCAACCTGACAGTCATACTTTTGGACTGAAGCTGGAGTACCCTGAGAGAACCCACATGCACTGGGAGAACATGCAAACATGCAGAAAGACTCCAGGCTGGGATTTGAACCTGGGTACTTCTTGCTGCAGGGCAACAGCACTAACCACTGCACCACTGCGCAGCCCGCTTTGATCCAATAAATTGGAAAATAATTCCTTCTGTTCTGCACAAAATGCAACAAAATGGAAACAGCGATTCTGAAATCTGGCCAACAGAGAGAGGCGTTGAGTCTGAAGCAGTGGGTGGGACAGAACCAGTAGAGACTGTGCAGACAGTCCCAGGAGACAAATGTCTCCACAGCAGAGTCCATTATGTCAGCAAACTGGGTCGATTCGTTTCCCCACCTGAAGTCTGCTACCGCTGATCCTACCCTGCAGGTTTTCTTCTCCGTCCAACAGCGACGTCCTGAGGGTCGTCTTGATGTTTCTGAGGCGTCTCTAAGTGTCCGCACTGATAACTGTCTCAGATCCACTTCCTGTCTGCGGGAGGAAGCAGAAGCTGCTGCTTCTGATGCAACCACCTGAAGACTTACTGAGTGTTTCACTTTATTGCAAGTTTCTTTTGTAAAATTAGATAAAACAAAAATTATATGTAGTTTTTTTTCCACACAAATCAGGATGTGACGAACCCCCTGGAACGTTTTGCTTTTGGGTTTTGTCATTTAAGACTTCAAAAATTTCTGTTCTTTTATTCCTTGTCAAAAAATGTATTCTAATCATTTATTTATTTATTGTTATCGGGCCTCTTTAGTCTTGGGATTTGACTTTTAATTGCATTCTGAGTTAATTGAATCACATTTTTCAGCTGAATTTCTCACACCTGTTCTGTACCTGCTCGCCATCCAGGAACCACAGTCTTCCAGCTCAGTTTCCAGATGTTTACCTGGGATTTGTGGTTCAGGACAGAACCAGAAACAAGAATAACAAGTTCATACAACCATTTGTCTGTGAGGGTTTCATTCAAAGCCCCTCAAAGACACAAAAACACACAAACATGGAAAGCATTTAGCCAGTAGCATCTGATTTTTCTCAGGTGCAGCGTTCATTTCCACATGCAGTTCAAGGCTGAACATGTTATCACCGCCCTGCACACACGTGAACACACACACCAAGGGGCTGCTGCAGCGACGGGACACACGGCAGGATGATTGTGTTTGCTGAAAGGAAATTGTTGGTTTTGTCTTGATCGCTTTTATCTGTGAGTCAGGGCTGCAAAAACAAAGTAGGAGTTTCTTCTCTTAGGAGGAAAATGTTGTTTCTTTAACTAAAAGCAAAAGACGAAGAAGCTGTGAGTCATTCACGTCACTCTGAGTGGATGTCCATCATGACGTTTTCACCTGTGACTCTGAGGTCATTCTTTAAAGGCACACTTAGCCGTTTTGCTCTCTCCTGGCTGTGCGTTTGTCTTTTTAACACCTTAATCTAACAGCTGAAACGTCTCCTCAGCCTTCATTAGTGTCTACAGGAGCGGTTCATCACTAAATCAAACACATCAGCTGTGTTCATGATCTAAAACATGCAGGAAACATGCTGGAAGCAGACTGCAGCACCAGGCATGTCAGCTCCACTTTACTAAGTCCAACAGGGACCGGACCGCCACTCTGAAGTTGCAAGTGTGGTATTCTGGCCACAGAGGGCGGTGGGGGTCTGAGTGACATCATTAACCCTGTAAAGGTCATTTTAGCACAAACTGGCTCAAGAACAGGATTTAAACATGAAAAAGTTTCATAGCATGGCTTTAATAAATGCATAAAAAGAAAAATGTCATTGGTAGAAAACTGTATTTGCCTCCTCCTCAACTTTTCTGTCTGATAATTTAAATGTTACATAAAAGTTTTCTTCCTTTTCTTCCTCCAAATGCAAACTTACAACAACAAATCCATGAATCAAAAGTCTGTTGTTACCTGTGACCTGATGAAGTCATCATCGCTTCATCAGAGGAACAAAATCTGATTAACATGTTTGTTCAGTTTCAGATGAACTAAATATTACAGAAATAAAATACACACATGAATGATCATGAAACACACACGTCGACTCTAAACTAGTGTGTAAATACCTTTTCACTTTATCTGCGTGTCCACCTGCACGCGGGAGCCGTGCAGTCACTTGGTTGCTCAGTAAATCATGTTTGAGTGGAAATATGTAAAAATGTAAAGAGGTGTGTGTGTGTGTGTGTGTGTGTGTGTGTGTGTGTGTGTGTGTGTGTGTTTCGTGGTGATAAGGTGGCTCTTTTCTCACTTTGGTTCCACTCCAACATGAACCACCGAGCTGAAGTTACCATTACGCCGGCTTTTAGTGATAAACGGTTTGGAAAGGACAGGAAGAGGTATCACTCAGCAACGCTTTTCCCAATTATTTTCCCATGAAAGTTTCTGGTCTGGATTTGCTGTAAATTACCTGCCAGTCAAACACAAAGCAGAACCACAGCCAGGCTGAAGGACGACCATCAACCCATCCGGTTTCTGTGACTCTATCCAGGTTTCATATCTAAAGAAATGTGTAAACAAACTGCAGGAAGCTGCACTTTGTGCAAAATTTACAGAACAGAGTTTTCACTGTGAAATCTGATGATAAAAAACGAGGAGAAAATAAAATCATGGTTTTGTTTCTGTGTGTGATCAAAACACAACATAGCTTTCCCCAAGGTTTTAATTTTGTATGTCAACTAGCATTGAACTTGTTTTGCTTGTACAATTTGGTGTATAAGATAGATATAATATAGTACGGTATACATATATATTATTTATGTGTGACCTTACAACATGCTGAATTGGTATTATTACACTACAACTTATAGAGCGTAGTTAAATGATAGCATCATTCTAGCTGTGTTTAATGTTGATAATGATTAATTGCATTTAGGGTATTGTACATTGTGGGTATGGGTAATATATATATATATATATATATATATATATATATATTGTGTGTGTAAATATGGCGTTGACTGTCTGATTCTCAAGTGAAAATAGTAGCAACCATATAATTAATAATTTATTAAGGACCAAAGAGGGGTGGGAGTAAATAAGCTATCTTCATCCCGCTCCTTTCCAAGATGTGTGTACAGTATTTTATACTGGCTTGGAATAAACCATTCATTCATTCACATTAATGTTAGAATGCTGCGAGTAGCTCATCAGGGTCACCATGGTAACCGCACAGCTACGTCTATTCCTGTCTCCTGGGTGTCCAAACGGTGGAGGTTGGAACCGAGAGCCTCACCTTTCAGCCTCATCACTGCACCTCCATCCTTCCATCCTAGAATATTCAGTTCTAGTCTATAAAACTGATTCTGATGCAGGTTTTGCTTTGCATCAAAGTTCTGGAGTTGATTTATGTAAGATTTTTTTTTTGTAAATCTAGAACAAAATCTTTTTAAAAAAGTATTGTTACGGCCCCCCCTGCTGGGCCCCCTCTGAGGTCCGGCCCTGTTTCGCGGTGCCGCTGAGAAACACTTCTCCTCCCGCTGCCGGCGCTCACAGCTGCGGCGCGTCAGCTAATTAAGGACGCCGAAATAAAGACAGGAGAGGAGTCGAGAGAAAAGAGGACTTGAAACGCGGAAGTGAGCTGCTGATCACGAGAGCTGAACTGAGGCGAGCAGTTGAGACGAGTTCTGAGACGGAACGGCGAGCAGTTGATCCGAGAGACGAGATGCAGAGGCGAGCAGGCGAACCGAGAGAAGCCTGTTGAGCTGAGACGAAAAGGGCAGAGACCCGTGGGGAGAGACTGACGGATCCCTGTGCTGGATTCCCTCAGCGTGTGTGTGGATCCCTAAACCTTTCGAGATCCCAGAGGGATGAGTATGGTTTTTAATTACACTGCCACTTGGTTGAGACTCACTTGTTAGTTGTGGCTTTGAGTCTGCTCTCCTATTTTAAGTGTGACTGAGTCAAACAGAGCTCTGGTCATTTTGAGTGAACCTTCGAGGTTCTTGGTTGTTGCTTCCTGTTTTAATGGAAGCTGAGTTAAAGCTCTCTGTATAATCTCCTCTGCTCGTGCTAAGCTAAAACAAAAGAAGGCTCTCTTGTATTTTATAGGACTTGGAGGTTTTTCTGTGCCTCCTGTTTGTTGTCCTTTGTTTGTTCCTCTGGTGTGAAGGGGACTGAACATTTGCCACCTACAGCACCTTAAGACTGGGCTGTGTGGTGGACCAGCCAGCTATTTAGGGGTTTTTTGGCCTCCCTTTTTATTTTAACCTGTCTCCCAGGGGAGGCTCTCCTCCCTCTAGCTACGGGAGACTCTAGCTGTGATTTTAGTTCCTTTTGTTTGTTCCTCTCCCAGTGGGATAAATTTATGTTGTAGTTATCAAAACCTCTCTAAGTTATCTCCCTACCTGGGCCGCCTTAGAGTCGTGTTAGCGGATGTCCTCCACTCATCGTCTTTCTTTTGTTTTTCTACAGGACCTGTGGGTCTTCCTTAGTGGGTTTAACGGCGGAACCTCTCACAATAAAAGATTATTGTTTGTTATAACTTCTGTCTCGTCTTGTTTATGTTGCCGACCCTCGTCTCCTAGTGAGCCTTGTGCTGGGTCTGTAACATAAATGGGGGCTCGTCCGGGATCTATTTTGTGTCGGTGGTAGCTAACTCGTTCCACTTTAGAGCCCGGTAGTTGATTTTGTTTCCGCCTGACGAGTATAGACTCTTTTGGTGTTAAGGTTGGTGAGATTTAGGTTATTTGAGTGTCTTGTGTTGGTGTGTTTTTAAAATGTCCAAGGTGAACTTGGAAGCTTTTCTGGAGGCACCGTCCCTGGAGGTGCTGGAGCTTTGCCAAAAAGCTGACCTACAGCAAATGGCTACCCACCTTGGTCTCGAAGTTTCTGGGACTTTGTTGAAAGCTGACTTAAAGCAGCTATTCCGTCAGCACCTAGAATCTCTGGGAGTGCTGACCCCTGTTGTCCTGGGGACACAAGAAGCATCTGGACCCGAAAGTGAGGGGAAAAGTGGTCCCTCTCCGGAGGGTGAGGACCAAAAGACTGAGGGTGGTGAGAGACCCCAAGAGGAGAATCTCCAGCTCCGCTTGGCCCAGCTGGAGATGGAGCGTGAGGACCGAGCTTTGGCCAGGAAATACGAGCTGGAGGTTCGGAGGATGGAAATCGAGGCCGACATGGCTGTGCGGATGCGTAGGCTGGAACTGGAAGCCCAAGGGAAGCTCCCAGTCCGCAAAGTTGAACCCCCTGCTGACCAGTCTGCTGCTGCTGTTGTCCCACCAGCTCCTACCACCCCGGGTTTCGACATCAGTAGGTGCATTTCTTTTATGCCTGTTTTTAGAGAGACCGAGGTGGACAGCTACTTTGTCGCCTTTGAGCGGATTGGGGAGGCGCTCCAGTGGCCAAGAGGGACGTGGCCTCTGCTACTCCAATGCAAGTTAAGTGGCAGAGCTCTAGAGGTTATGTCAGCCATGTCTGTGACCGATAGCCTAGACTATGACCTTGTTAAAGCAACGATTTTACAGGCTTATGAATTAATTCCTGAGGCTTATCGACAGAAATTCCGGCAGGCTAGAAAACAGAGTGAACAGAGTCATGTGGAATTTGCACGTGAGAAACGGGTGTTGTTTGATAAATAGTGTGCTTCCACCAAAATCAAAACTGTGAGTGATATAAAGGAGATGATATTGTTAGAAGAGTTCAAAAGAAAACTCCCTGAACGTTTAGTAGTGTACCTTAACGAACAGAAGGTTACCACTTTGTCTGCAGCTGCCTTGTTAGCTGACGAGTTTTCACTTACTCACAGAGACCTTGTGAAAAGGGTCGGGAAGCCTGACTCCCAGTTTTTAAAGGTTCACAAAACGCCTGTAAAGAAAATGACCTCTGACTCACCTGAATGTTTTTATTGTCACAAAAGAGGACATGTGCTAAAAGACTGCTTTCTGCTTAGAAAGAGGAATGGAAAACCGTCCTCGCCTAAGCGTGAGGTTGCTTTTGTTAGAACTTCTCCAAAGAAGGAGAATAGTTGTGAGAGTCTCCCTAACACTTGTTTTAAACCTTTCCTGCTCACCGGAAAGATTTCCTTGGAGGAGGGGGCTGCTGATGTGCAGACCGTCCGAATCCTAAGGGACACAGGTGCTTCCCAGTCCCTAGTGTTGAAGAAGAGTCTTCCCTCCATAGCCAACAGCACGAGTGGCTATTCTGTTTTGTTACAGGGAATAGAGATGGGAACCATGCCTTTACCTGTGTATCGTGTGTTTTTAGACTGTTCACTGGCTTCTGGTTATTTTGAAATAGCCATTTGTGATAAACTTCCCATAGAGGGAATCGAGATGCTACTGGGGAATGATATAGCTGGGGGTAAAGTAACTCCTGCTTTGGAAGTAGTGGCTCAGCCTTTGACAGAAAACCTGGATGACTGTGAGAGGGCCACGCCCCTTTACCCTGCTTGTGCTGTCACCAGGTCACAAACACGAAAACATGCTGACATCCAGCTACACGACACTTTAATGTGTCTTGATGATGACGAGGGTGATTTGAATCAAAACAACCCTATAACAAGAGATGGTGATGAGTTTCCTCTGTCAGAAGAGGAGCTGATAGAAGCTCAGAAAAAGGATGCTTCTTTGAAATCTTGTTTTGAGCTAGTTTTATCTGATGCCCCTGATGTTTCCACAGCTCATTACAGACTAGAAAACAACGTTCTGGTTCGCTGTTGGCCACAGCCAAATACTGGAGGTGCTGAGTGGGGACTAGTAAAGCAGGTGGTTGTTCCCTCATCCGCTAGAAAGGCTGTTATTTCTATGGCCCACGAGAGCGATTGGTCTGGACATCTTGGGATTGGAAAAACATACAACTTGTTGTTACAACATTTTTTTTTGCCAGCTATGAAAAAGGATGTGTCACAGTTTTGTAAGCAGTGTCATGTTTGCCAGATGTGTGGAAAACCTAATCAGGTTATACACCCTGCACCGCTGCAACCCATTCCTGTGATGGGTCTGCCATTTGACCATGTGATTTTAGATTGTGTGGGACCGTTACCTCGTTCTAGAAGTGGTAAACGATTTTTATTAACCCTGATGTGTTCAGCCACCAGGTTTCCGGAGGCCATTGCGCTGAACTCAATTACCACTCGGTCTGTGATAAAAGCCCTAACCCATTACTTTTCCATCTTTGGGTTGCCCAAGGTAATACAGACAGATCAGGGCACCAACTTCAAGTCCCGATTGTTTAAACAGGTCACACAGTCCCTTGGTATCAAACATGTCACTTCCTCTGCTTACCATCCTCAGAGCCAAGGCGCACTGGAGAGGTGGCATCAAACCCTTAAGGCCATGCTGACCAAACATGTGATGCAGACGCACAAATCCTGGGAGGATGGGTTACCCTTTGTTTTATTTGCAGCCCGTGAGGCTGTGCAGGAGACCCTGGGTTTCAGCCCAGCCCAGCTTGTTTTTGGGCATAACCCTCGGGGACCTCTGAAAGCTCTCAAGGAGAGGTTTTTAAGTCCCACCGTTTCGCATACGAAGGTTTCAGACTATGTTAAAGCTTTTAAACGACGGCTCCGAGAAGCAAATGCACTTGCAAAAGAGCACTTGGCACAAGCCCAGAGTAAGATGAAAACCCACTTTGACAAGCAAGCTAAAAAGCGTGAGTTTTCTGTTGGAGACAAAGTCTTGGTTTTAATCCCTGTGTCTAACTCTGCTCTTACTTCTAAGTTTGAAGGGCCATATGAAGTGGTGGGGAAACATGGAGAAGCCGATTATGTCCTTCTCACTCCTCACCGTCGCCAGAAAACCCAGTTGTGCCACATTAACAGGCTAAAGCTTTATGAAGAGGGTCCTTCCTCGGTCCCTGTTTCTTCTGCCTGCGTTGTGCAGCACAAGAAAGCTGATCCCTCTCCCCAGGAGGACCATGATGAAGTCAGTTCTGACTATCCTGCCACCTGCAGTCCTCGTCTGAAGAACTCAGAGGCACTCGAAAATCTGAGGGACCAGTTGTGTCACTTGCCTCCAGAGGAGGTTCATGAGCTCATGGAATTAATTGATTCCCACCAAAAATTGTTTAGTGATGTGCCCACTCAAACAAACCTAGTTGCTCATGATGTTGACCTGAGTGACTGGAAGCCACTCAAGCAACATCCCTACCGAGCCAGTCCTGACAAACGTCAGTTGATGAAAACTGAAACGGACTATTTGGTGGAGCATGGATTTGCTATTCCTAGCAAAAGTCCCTGGAGTTCTCCTTGCTTGTTAGAGAAGAAACCTGATGGAACTTCTAGATTCATCACTGATTATAGGAGACTGAACTCCGTGACTGTTACAGATGCTTATCCTTTGCCACGAGTTGATGACTGTGTGGACAGCGTTGGTGGTGCTACCTACGTGACCAAGCTAGACCTTTTAAAAGGCTACTGGCAGGTACCCCTAACCGAGCGTGCTTCTCTGCTTTCTGCTTTTGCCACACCAGATGTCTTTTTGCAATATACTGTGTTGCCATTCGGGATGAAAAACGCCCCTGCCACATTTCAGAGACTGATCACCTCTGTCCTTGCAGGTCTCTCCCATTGCAGTGCGTATCTTGATGACATTGTGGTGTATACCAACACTTGGGAGGAGCATATACACTCACTGAGAGAGGTTTTTAACAGGTTGATTTTAGCCAACCTCACTTTGAACCTCGCTAAATGTGAGTTCGTCAAAGCCACTGTACGGTATCTTGGGAAGGAGGTGGGACAGGGACATGTCAAAGTCTTGCAGGACAAAATCCGTGCCATGTTAAA
>SSNS01000144.1:584540-597040 GCA_006937985.1 Aphyosemion australe
CTGCTGGGCCCCCTCTGAGGTCCGGCCCTGTTTCGCGGTGCCGCTGAGAAACACTTCTCCTCCCGCTGCCGGCGCTCACAGCTGCGGCGCGTCAGCTAATTAAGGACGCCGAAATAAAGACAGGAGAGGAGTCGAGAGAAAAGAGGACTTGAAACGCGGAAGTGAGCTGCTGATCACGAGAGCTGAACTGAGGCGAGCAGTTGAGACGAGTTCTGAGACGGAACGGCGAGCAGTTGATCCGAGAGACGAGATGCAGAGGCGAGCAGGCGAACCGAGAGAAGCCTGTTGAGCTGAGACGAAAAGGGCAGAGACCCGTGGGGAGAGACTGACGGATCCCTGTGCTGGATTCCCTCAGCGTGTGTGTGGATCCCTAAACCTTTCGAGATCCCAGAGGGATGAGTATGGTTTTTAATTACACTGCCACTTGGTTGAGACTCACTTGTTAGTTGTGGCTTTGAGTCTGCTCTCCTATTTTAAGTGTGACTGAGTCAAACAGAGCTCTGGTCATTTTGAGTGAACCTTCGAGGTTCTTGGTTGTTGCTTCCTGTTTTAATGGAAGCTGAGTTAAAGCTCTCTGTATAATGTCCTCTGCTCGTGCTCAGCTAAAAACCAAAGTAAGCTCTCTTGTATTTTATAGGACTTGGAGGTTTTTCTGTGCCTCCTGTTTGTTGTCCTTTGTTTGTTCCTCTAGTGTGAAGGGGACTGAACATTTGCCACCTACAGCACCTTAAGACTGGGCTGTGTGGTGGACCAGCCAGCTATTTAGGGGTTTTTTGGCCTCCCTTTTTATTTTAACCTGTCTCCCAGGGGAGGCTCTCCTCCCTCTAGCTACGGGAGACTCTAGCTGTGATTTTAGTTCCTTTTGTTTGTTCCTCTCCCAGTGGGATAAATTTATGTTGTAGTTATCAAAACCTCTCTAAGTTATCTCCCTACCTGGGCCGCCTTAGAGTCGTGTTAGTGGATGTCCTCCACTCATTGTCTTTTGTTTTTTCTACAGGACCAGTGGGTCTTCCAAAGTGGGTTTAACGGCGGAACCTCTCACAATAAAAGATTATTGTTTGTTATAACTTCTGTCTCGTCTTGTTTATGTTGCCGACCCTCGTCTCCTAGTGAGCCTTGTGCTGGGTCTGTAACAAGTATATTAAACCTCTCATTTACTTACAATCTGCTTTCAAAACCTCTGTTGTGGTCTCTAGTACTGAATTAATGAATGCCTTGTGAGTTGCTCTCTGGGAGATTAAAGCTCTGGCGCTCCTGTTTCAGGAAGGAGAAGCTGGCCAGAGGAGAGGGGAGCAGAAAACGGCAGGATTGGGAGTCTTCCTCGTTATTATTCCTGATATTTGGACGTCTCGCCTCTGATTGGCTAACAGCATGACTCCAATGAAACGAGTCCATGAATGCTAATTTTCAGTGTGTTTAAAATATGGAGTAAAAAATGATTTCTCAGTGAAGTTGGGCTTTAAAACGGACCTGGAGAGGAGATCTGAAAGGCTTTTGACCTTCTGTCTCTGCTTGATGACAGAAGTAGAATAACCACAGAACCCATCACAGGATTCACTCTGTTTGGTCTCACTGAGCTGAAGAATGAATAAAACCCAACAAATTAGACAAAAACAGCAGATCAGATCGTTGGAGAAAAGACAAAGATGTGAAGAATTTTGGGAAAAATCCCTAATCTTCTAAAATCAGCAGAATTCAGAACAAATGGAACAAAGGCAACCAGGAAGTCCAGAAGGAACTCAGATCTTCAGAAGAGCTGAAGGTTGTGGAGCCAGGAGGACGTGGCGTGGGTCTCTGGAGCCTCCAGCATCAGCCGGAGGAGGCGTGAGGGTGCCCAGCGGGGGGGCTCTCCGGTGCCGGCTGTCCCGTCACTCAGCCCACAGCTGGAGATTTATTACCGCTGTGTGAAAGTTTCATTAAAGGAAATGTGCTGATGGATCGCTGAGGTTTTGTCTCGTTCCTCCGTTTGGATTCGATTATTTACAAAAAGAGACGGCTTGAGTGACGACACCCAGACAGGGTAAAGGTAACAGGTAAAGCGTAGAGTTCTGGTTTATTTCATCAAGGACAAAAAAGAAACACGGATCCTCATCAGACCTGGGAGCTCAGCGATGATCCAACAGATTATTGAAGCTGGAATCATTTTCTAAAGGGGTTTGTTTTATTTTATGAACTTGTTCTCTTCATTTGTAAATAAAACTCACCTGGAGGTTCCACACATGAAACACGCTTTGCTTTTTTCCACCTGTTAGGGATTTTCGCCTCTCCTGCAGAAAGCAGCTGCCACTCTGACACATTAAAGCATAACATAACAGTTGGAGGTGATTTATATGCTAATATACTGATTAAAACGTGTTTTTATGGTCGACGCTGAGCAGCAGGAATCAGCAGAAAACGATGATTGATTCGTTCTAAAGGAGATGAGGAGTGTTGGCGACCTCTCGATACGCCGTGAAACATCAGGTGTGTCAGATACGGTGGTCCGAGTCTGAGCTCCATGATGGTGATCTTTCTGCTGCAGACGGATTTAAGGACGTGTTTTTATTGTTTGTATTGAAGGCTGTTGTTGATTTAGCGTCCAGGAAACAGCAGAGAACGTCTGGGCTAGTAGAAGCTAACCGTTAGCATTAGCTACTCCACCACACAGCAGAACTCCTCCAGTTGAATGTGAGCTGATCACATGGATCCCGGCTCTGCCAGCCAAGCCCACCCTCAGGTAAGATTAGTTCAATTCTGTCCATTTCACTATAAAATACTAAACTCTCCGATTTAAAGATGTTAAATCTGGATAGAGAGGATTGTTCAGGGAGTTTAATTCTGACTGGATTAACCAGAAAGCAGCTGCTCTTAAAGCTAAAATGACAGAAATATCAGCGCCGTTTATTTTTCAGACCTTGTCACCACCTTTGATTTCTCCTCACACCGTCCATCCAGAACGTTGTCGTTCCTGCAGTATGCTCCTCAGGCGGCACTGGAGACAACGGTTTGGGCTCCTAAACAATGAGGTGTGACTGGGCGGACAGGTAATTGGTTTTTAATGTTGTGACAACACAACCTGGGGAATTTCACCCTCAGCTAAATCTAATAGACTATATTAGCAAGGCTGCTCAGGTTGAAAGAATACACAGAGGCAGAGCAAATGTTCATTAAATACTTGAAATGTAAAATAATAAAAAAATAGTTTTTAAAACTAGAATATTTGTTTATTAAGCTGCTACATTATAGTGATTATTTTATTATGTGATCATATAACAAAATACGACAAATAAATAAATAAAATTGGCGCTCACCACCCGTAGATCCTCCACCAGAGGGCAGCAGACAGTGGAAATGCCAGGTTTGTGATGAAAGTACTGATCCAGATGCTCCATCTGGAGGCTTTAAGTGGTTTAATGAGTTTGATAATAATCTATAAAGCAGAAATAACACCAACGCAGAAGTCGTGATGAACACAAACGGTGATCAGGAACCCACATCCAGGACTCCACCAAACCCAGGTATGTTATCAAAGTGATGCTAACTGGGCAGGTGGGTGGATGGTCACTGAGAATGATGAGAATTCTCCACCAGTCAGAACTTTTGAGATCTCAGGCCTCTCACCTGGAGCTTATTTCTGCCTCTGTCATCTGACTCCTGTAGAAACACATCAGGGGAACAATGACCTCAGAGACCTGCTGCTGCTCCGAGGTGAAGTTATTACAACAGGACCTAAAATCCACACACTCCCCCCACCCCAGACTGGTACCCGACTGGTACCCGACTGGTACCGTGTGCGCGCTGCCCCACAGCCATCAACATTTAATGAGTGCTGCTTTATTAAAAATGCAGCACTCGGCTCTCCTGAACACACCTGCGCTGCTCTGAACTGTGTTGACACCTGTGTGAGCACATTGTCCTCAGGACATAACATCTCCAACCAACCTGCTGAAAAATACATGAGCTTTTGTTCCAATAAAGCTCGAGAGTAGAGCCGAGAAGTTGGCTCAGGTGCGTTAAAGTCGAGTTTCCTCGCTTATGTTGATCAGACACCTGTTTTATCAACACACACCTGGATCGACGCGTCCTTCAGGTGGGGTGATTGTAGTGATGGTGACGAGAACTTTTGCTCAAGCACATTTTTCATTTTATATTTTCTTTGTTGAAACCAGAAAAATCTTCCTTTTAAATATGTTTTTGCTCATCCAGGAAGTGGAAAACAAAACTTTCCAAGGAGCATTAGTGACAACTTCTTTGTGCGGCACAAACCCTCCGTCGTAATAACTTGATTCCACGCCTCCATCCGTGAAAATAATCTAGTAAAAAATGACAAATGGGCCATTTTGGAGGCTCTGTTATGGATCACAGTAGCTGTGGTCAGAAGCTTGTTGGGGCCTGCAGCTGCAGCAGCCAGACGTAATGGAAGCCTTCGTGCTGAAGGAGGAGGCCTTCAGGGTTTGGCTGCAGCCTCGGTGATTGTGGAGAACAAAAACTTTTCTGACAGGCCCTGGAAACGTTTTGGAAATCTGTCTGATGATTCCAGAAACGAGAATCAGAGCCTGCGGTTCTGCAGGAATCCCCGAGCCACGACCTTCAGTACACCGAGGCTTGAGAGTCAGCTCCTCCTGAGATGTTTTCAACCGGAAAAGGAGTCGTCGAAGTGAATGAGAGGAACTGAAACCGAAAGCTTTTCATGCACGGGTCCTTCACGACCAAAAGAACAAGATCCTGGATCCAAGAAGCTGAATGAGCTTCATCTGGCCTGGCTCAGATTCACAGGTCAGGTGAGTCGCTGCTCCTCCTCAGCAAAAGGAAACAGCTGAGGTGGCTTGATTGTGGTTTTCTGTCTCCAACTAACAGACACTAAGACCAACCAACACCTCTCTGGAGAAATTCTGCTTCCTCTTTTATTTAAATAATATCCGTATTACAGCTTTTACAGGATTGGCTCACAAGACAAATACAAGAAAACATGAAACCAAAAGGTTCTGATGAAGCTAAAAATGAATGAGTCTTTGGCTGATTTCTACATAAATCAATCCAATAAAACCCACAACATAATGTTTAAAGCTTGATTTCAGAGACAAGTTCAATAAGCTACAGGAGACGGAAATGCAGCAGAATAATCTTTTATTTGCTGACAGGGACACTTTATTCTTTTAAAACTCAGCTGTTTTTATGCTACTCCAGAAAAAACACCTAATCTCTACAAACACATCCTTTACAAAAACACATCCTCACTGTCTGATTAATGCAGTAATACAGGCTTAATGTAGCATGTAGATGGTAAAACACCTCCCCTATTGTCCCACACTGATGACTTAAATGCATTTATATAAAAAGCAGGAACACAGACGGGCCATGTGAGGAAGAGCGAGACAGGGGCTGAGGCCGGCTCCTTAATGGAGGATAAATATTCAGAGCAGCAGCAGAATCAGAAGGGTTTTGTTTCAGCCAATGAGCTGCAGGGCTGCAGCCTCAAACCAAACCATCTGTCACAAGCCAACCTCAGCCGCTAACTAGCTAGCTAGCTACTGGAGACATATGCCACATTGGCTCTCTCCTGTAGGACTTTTATTTAATAACCATATGGGCGATAAACGGCTTCATTAACTCTGTATTTTTCTTTGTTGATGATCTCTGACCGTGCACGCGTTTCCATAGCTCTGATTAGCTTTTCATGTGCAGCCGCCATCTCACCTGTGCTTGATGTAATCATCAGTCATTACATTTCCTCTGTTCCAGGTAAACGTGTGATCTGGGCGTTTGAAGCCTTCAACGGCTTCAGTAACAAAAACACTTTCAGACTGATAAGAAATAAATAGGAAGTTGAAATGATGCGCTGTTTTCAACCCTGCGGAGAGGATGAACAGTAACAGATCTGCTGCTAAAAAGTCTCGTCTCGGCCGCCCTTCGGCGATGGGTCATCACCTGCCCGTTGCGTAATGCATCCGGTAACGACTACATCTCCCACGAGGACCGCTGTCTCCTCTGATGTCTCCAGCACCAATTTAAGACACAAAGAGAGCGTTAGATTCAGCTTCACCTTTTTTCCACAATGATGATATTTTCCAGGTGACCTTTTGACCTCTGTGTGGTCCTATGAGCCAATTATGTGGAAGAAAAGCCCAGTCTCACGTGGAGTCACTGCTTAGGCGGGATTCCTGGGGTCTGCCTGCAGATCCAGGTCTTTCTGCTTCAGCCTTCATTCTGTTTTGAGATCCACTTTATTTCTGTCTCACCCCGTCGGTCCCTCGGGGGGGCACGCATGCAGAAATCCCCAACTCAGCTATCTGGTGAATTCAAAAAGCCCCAATCAGCAGCAACGGCTTTGATTAAACAGCTGATTGGGATGTTTGTTTTCGTTTTTTTAGGTTTTAGTTTCCATGATTTTCCTTTTTAAATTTCTTTTGGTTTATAGTTTTGTCTGCTTTTTGATATTTTCTTAATCTTTGCACCGGAAGCCGCTGATTTCTCAGCTACTCAGAGATCCGCGCTCAGGATCTTAATCAGATTCACTCAGAACAGAAATTTTAAATGAGTATTTTAGAAACAGATGGGAGGTTATCGTGATGCACTTTAGGTAAAATAATGTGTTTTTTCCCAAACTGATGAGTTCCTCATGCAGACTCGCCCTGGCGAACATCTAGTTCAGTTCAAACACTCCAATCCTGGAAAAGGTTTTAGCCTAAAGTCTTCATGAGAAACAGTTTTACTCACATTGTTAACTAGATGGATTCCTACTGAGCCTGATGTATGAAGGGTCAACATATCCAAGGTTATCTGGTTCAGTTAGCCACCAAAAGGGAAACATCAGTAAACAAAACTCAAATGTTGATGTTCCGCATGTTCTTGAAGACGTTCACCTCTTGTTTGAAAACCTTTCTCAATTCAAACAGAACATTTCAGAGTACCTAACATTTAAACTCGTTATTTCAGTAAATCTGCTGTGGTCTCTGTCAGGATCTGGTTGGGACTGGACTGAGCAGGCAGAGGCGTGAGTTTGAGTGTTGTCTCACTGTGATTTTGTCTCACTTGGATTTTGTTGTACTTAACATTAAGTTCAAGTTCAGCATAATCAGAACGCTGAAGCGGAAGCGGACTTCCTGAAATGCTCCTGGGCTGATGACATGGGCGGACGTCTGATGTGGGGCATGATGGGTAGTGGTGTCCTGAGGCTGGGAATGACTGGGGTGATGCAGGCTGGTACTGGAGTTCTGGAGCAAGTTTGGGTCTGAAGTGGATGTGGAGTAGATGAGCAGAACAAGACAGGATTTTGAGTCAATATTCCTGATGTGCAATAATCTGGCCTCTGATTGGCTAACAGTAGCGTGCACAGATGGGGTTAAAGAAAAGGCAGCATGTGTGAGCAACTGTATTTAAAACAGAACAAATATGGTTTCTCAGTGAATGAGACCTTTAGGCAGTAATGATTAGCTTCATGTATGCGAGCTAATTTAAAAATCCATCTTTAGTGACATCTGACTACACTTTAACTGCTTCAGTGTTTTCTGCTCCTTGAATGTGAAGTAAAACATCTTTAATGGAAGGACTGAAGCCGTTTGGTCTCTGAGCCTTCCTGGCCCGGGTCGGGACGATGCTCTTAAACCCGAGCTGCAGATGAACTTTCCATTTTCCAACATGTTCCAACTGTGTTTTCCTTGCCGTTTGCATTCAGAGGATTAAGCAGATTACAGACATATCTTTATAAATGTACCTTTGCACAGCATGCTGTCCCTCTGGGAGGTTCCCCAGCATTAGAAGAGCTGATAAAACAGCACCAGCATCATAAACGGTATTTTTCTGTTTGTTCTGCCCTTTTGTGGATCTGTTTGTTTGTTTGGGATCCCGACAGGTGATCCAGAACTTCCACCTGCGTATCTGTGCTGAGCAGGTTTGAGTCTGCCACCGTAGATATCAGCTGAACTTTATGAAAATTTGTGTTCTTCTGTTTGTATTTTCTGTGAAAGCGGTCTTCGAGCTGATGATTAATGTAATGTCTACTTTTACAACTTTTTTTATTTGTTTAAATTTTTATCCTTCATGCAAGATTTCTTTCCCATGATGTTTTTTTATTATTATTTTAGCATTTTTGAGTTAAGATACTAAAAACCCATCTGGTTTCATGTTTATTCAGCTCTGGTTGGACTGACGGAGAAGACAATAAGGCTCTAATGAAGAAACACTCGCTGATTAAAAGCTGTGATGGAGACAGATTTGGGTCCACAGGTGGATCAAACTCAAAATAACTTCTTGCATTAACCTAAAAAAAGACTAAGAGACTGCTTTGTACCAGAGTTTTATGAAAGGCTGTGAGGGTGCTCATTATCATTTTGAAGGGTTGAATAAAAGCTCTGAAAGAGAAAGATTTGTCACTGATTCAGATCTAGAGGCTTTAAAGGCGTTAAAACGGTTTAAGGAAAGAAAAACCATGATGGTGTAACTCCAGCGAGTGATGGAGGGATGTGATGGAGTTTATGAATGCTCAGTTACAACAGAAGCATTGGTAGAAGATGTGATATGGAGATTGTAAGTGGTGCATCCGCCTCAGGTTTTCTGACTGATACGTGCGTTAACGTCCTCCTCGTGGATGCTGAGACTCGTTCTAGTCGGTCTTCAGTGACCCATTAAGACACTGGAGCTGTGTTTTCCTTAATTTCCCACATTAATGTGCTTTTTATTATAGATCTGTGCAGGTTTAAACCTTTGCATCAATTATTCCTTGGTGAATTTAAGTTTTGATCCATTTTCTCCTGTTTATGTGCAAAATATGGAGATTAGCTTCAGGTTTGAGAGCATTGAAGAACATTTATTATTATCCTCTTACCTTACAGCTTCGACAAAAAATATGCTGGTTTAACATCAAGATGTGCTGCAACCTCTGGTAAAAGCATTTTAGTGCAATAGAAACAAAATTTACAAAAACTGCAACAAATGATGTTTCATGCTGGAACAGGTGAGAAAAGCCCGCCCCCGTGTGACATCATTCAGAGTTTTAACAAGTTCCAGGAAGTTGGTTTAATATCTTCAGTGATTTTTACTCAAACGCAGTTTAAGCCGCAGGATTTTGTTTGGAGATTTTCCCATTTTTCCTCTTTACCTGTCAGCTGTCAACATTTTTTTAGGAAGAAAGAAAGGAAAAAAAATATATATATTTTTTCCCTTCAGTTGAGTGTGTTGTTGTGGCTTTAGTTATTCAGGAACAATAATAATAAATAAAAAATAATAATAATAATAAACCAAAAGTCAACACAAGTAAATAAATAAGCCAATTTCAGTTTTAATTTTTTTTATTTTTCTGCATATAAATCCGTATTTTTTAGAAAATCATCATCTGAGTAAATCAAAGCCATCCTTCTCAACAGGATTATCTCAACTCTCAGTTTCAGGATTTAGTTTGAGGAAATCCTCCACAGCCTGGGCTGACCTTGTGTTCATTAATTATCATTATTTTATGAATTTTACATCAGCTGCTATTAAACTCGTGTATTAAGCTGGGAAGTGGAGCTGCAGCTTAGCGAGTCCAAACACTGAGAGATTAATGACAAAGTGTTTAATTGGAGGCTTTATACCTCACAGCCGGTGGCGGGCTGCTGTTAGCCAGCTGGTCACATAAGTACCCAGTTCTGTTTACAAACCTGTTCAAGTCTCCTTCTTACCTGAGCACAAAACCTAATGGTGCCAAATAAAACCCTGTGTGGCTGCAGCTTTAATCGGTCCAGCTGTGATGGCTGGGTTCCACACCTCAGCGGGTGGAAATGTCTCGCACATGAGCCCCGATCCAACTGGGTCAGAACCGGGACCACTCCATCTGCTGCCACCAGAGCTCAGAGAGCAGGATGAGCTCGTGTCACGGTTGATTTATCACTCTGATGCTGTAGCTGCCTCTGGTCACAGTTACTCATTTTAAAAAAATCAAAGGTAAAAGGCAGAATCTTCAACAAGAACTTCTCCAGACTCCTGATAAACACCCATCAGTTCCATCTGAAGCTCCCACGTGAGATTTAAACATTTAAATAATAAAAGAATCTTCCCTCTCCTCAGCTGCAGCTCCAATCCCAGTGGTTTTATTGGGTTTTAAAATAAAACTCATGATCAAATTCACAGCTCCAGCATCAATCAGCTCAGCGCTGTGCAGAAGAAATAAAGGAAGATCCAAAAAATTCTGCCTCTGAAGCATTTTCTGTTTATCTCTGGAACCAAATAAGTAGGAACTTTTATCCATGTTATAAAAATGATACATTACACACAAACTAATAAAAGGATTCCATCTCAGACCACTGGTTGCATTTTAAATATAACATAAGGTTAATTTGCTGCTAGAAAATGTTGATGGAACTTTATACACGCCAGAAAAATCTGACTGATGCCACGAGTCACAAGATTTTTAAAGACCAAGTTCACTGATTCTAAATGAATTCCTTGTGAGATGATCTCTGTGGGGAAAACCTCTGGTGCTCCTGTTTCAGGAGGTAGAAGTCAGCAGGAGCAGAGGGGAGCTGAAGAGGGCAGGATTTGGATTTTATTATTTCCTGATATTCTGACATCTCGTCTCTGATTGGCTTACAGCAACGCGCCTCTACCACCTACTCTGTTTGCTCTGCAGCGTTGATGTTTTATCTCCACAAATGAATCTTTAAAAGTATGATCATTCATTTGTTGTGTTAAAAGTTAGTTCCTCTGTTTTTTTATTTATAAGTGACTTGTTTTTTCTGTTTTATCTTTGTCTAAATTTTGTGAAGCCAACCAGGAAGTGACAAAAGTTGCAGTTCCCCCGTCCTCCACTAGGGGCTGGCTTCAAAACAGAGCAAATGCTCATTGACCCTCATGTTAAAAATGCCAACATAACAGCAGAAATAAACATGTTTACAGCCTGGTTCTTAAAAACATTTTAGGTTTAATAGGTCTAGTTTACAGTCATGACATCTCTGACTGTAACTCTTCCATTTAGGTGTAAATAAATGCTTGAAGTTATGAATAATTAGATTTGATTGACAGGTAGCATGCGCGTCAGAGCTAGTGCTAGCAGCTAGCTCCGGGGAAGGCCTCAGCCTTACGTTATTAGATGTTGGGCCATAGAGTGCATGAAGTTCTCTGAACTTTAGTTGCGTCATCTGTGTGTTTGGATGTTAATCATGGAATTATTGGACAAAGTTGACAAGCTAACAGACCATCCAAGAAGTCTCTGCTTCATTTTTATTGGTAAGTAAAATTATATTTCTCTACTTTATTTTGCTGGTTGAATGGGGTAAAAGGCTGTGCATTTAGCATAAAGCTGCTTGGTCAAAATGGGCTAAAGTATAACGTGTTGGTGGGGCTGGTATTGTACACTGGGTAAGGTCTCTCTGGGTCGCTGGGCGCCTGAGGCTGTGCTTTTCACCTGTGGAGTTTTCTAAGGGAGACCACAGAAACTCTGCAGCTCGGTGAGTTGATGCGTGCTTCATGTTACGAGTCGCTGATTTGCGTTTTCTGTCGCAGACCTCCGTTAGCTTCAGTTAGCTCAGTTAGCTTGTAGCTGGGAGCAATGGCGAACTGAGATCCTCAGAGCTCCGCTCTCAGCTCCACCTCATTTTGTATTGTCCAGGAGTGTCAAGACGTGTGACACGGCCAAGATGGAGGTGATCGAAATCGCCTAGGCTTCAAGTCGAAGCCTCAGAAACCTATAGGTGACATCACAGAGGGTTTGTTAGTCACTGGTATTTCCTCATAGTTTAATTTTTTGTTCTTCCCAGCTTCCTTGGTTTAAAGTCAGCTTTTTGTGTTTCTGTGTAGCTGCATACACACTCCTTTTGGAGCCCCTCCCCTCCCCTTTTTCACATAGAGTCATGATCTTATTTTGTCTGTAAGCAAACGTACGAGTCTTTGTCCTGCAAGCCTGACTTTTTAACTGTAATTCAACAAAACATCACAAGGGGGCACTGGAAGTCAAACTGAGTTGTTGCTGAATTCTCAAACATCCAATCAAGGCCTCAGCTAAGGAACGTGTTATTGAACGTAAACACAAAGCGTGCAGATTTCTGCAACATGACAACCAGAAACTAAATGAGGCAGATAAGTGCACAATCAGGTTATTTTGAAGCTGACACTTTCAGCAGCAGGAGCTTTCATGCCTCCAGGCTCTGCTCAGTGTTAAAGTCAGCCCGGAGGCGAGCTCCGTCCTGCAGGTTTACACCTGACCCTCCCTGGTCCAGTCCTGCTCCTTTCATCTCAGTCAAAAGGCTTTCCTTCAGAGCTCCTGCAGCTCGTCTCACAGCCGCCACCTCCTCCACTGACAGGAAGGACTTGTTGTCAGGTCGGGCAAAGACACCCACCTGCAGGGTATTGCTCTTGGATCTGCTGCAGGGTTCTACGCAAAAAACTCCTCATCCTGGTGTGTGTGTGTGTGTGTGTGTGTGTGTGTGTGTGTGTGTGCGTGTGTGTGTGTGTGTGTGTGTGTGTACTTGCGTGTGTTTATTCACCAGATCAGCACAATCAGTGAAGTCGTCTCAAGGTTGCCTCCACTTCATGGTAGCAGTGACTAGTTA
>SSNS01000144.1:604540-662040 GCA_006937985.1 Aphyosemion australe
CCCACCTTCACCCAGTATGTTCACGGACACATTAGAGACAATTAAACACTGGACCTACTGTTTTTCAAATAACAAGCCCTGGATCAACCCTGAAAAAAGCCTCTCCTCAAGGAAAAAAGAGCCTTTAAGAGAAGATCAGTCCTTTGGAGTGCAGGGGGCGCTCCTAAGGACATTCTTTGACTCTGTGGGGGCATCAGCCATCTTTTATGTAGTGGTCTGCTGGAGCAGCAGCTTATCTACTGCTGAGAGGAAGAAATTAAAGAAGCTCATAAGAAGGTCATCTCTGTCCTAGGATGTCCCCTCGACCCAGTGCAGGAGGTGGGATACAGAAGGACCCTAGCAAACATAACATCCCTGTTAGACAATGTCTCCCGCCTCATGCACACGCTATTGGACATCGCACAACGTATTCATCGCTACACGTCAGTCAACGGGTCGGTCCACCATACGCCCTCGAAGAAGACACAAATACATCCTTTTTCTAAATAAAGGACTTGAGTACCTCTATCTGCTCTTGACTCAAACAAGTCCAAGTCTAAATAGCCTAAAGTTGATGCCAAAGCCGTTTCAAATGAGCCGACACCAGCTTAGTTGTTCCGCTCCGTCGCATCATCCCGCCAACCGAACCGATAGAGCGCTGTGGTTGGCATGACACAGGACCGGTCGGCCCAATGGTAACCCTGCTGAGGCTCGTAGCGGGCCTAGACCGACACGCGGAGCATTTTGCTTCAGCTACTGTCTGTCTAGATTTCTAGACTGCTGCATCCGAGTTGCATATAAAGGAACATTATCGTAGGTTCTTCCTCCCAGCAGCTGTCCTCTAGAACCACCACTGCTCCCAACAAATCCAGGAAACAGTTTTTGGATTCCTGCACTCTTTTGAGATTTGCACATTTCCTGTTGTTATTCTGCTGCTCTCATTCATATCTCATTTGTACAGTTTTCCATTCACGTTCTCACTCACTGGAAATATTCTGTTAGTCTTGCTATACAGCATTTTATTTTTTAACATGTGGTCATTTCAATTAAAATATTTTTGCTTGTGTTTTTAGTTTACTCTGCAGCCTTTTAATCTTTATTTTTTATTCTTCGTTGCTGCTGTTGTTAATCTTACTATAAATCTGCTACGTTGCTTTAACACCAAAATGTGCTTACTGAGGAACCATAAAGAGATTTTCTGTTCTGTTTTTTTCTATTACGCTGCAGGAAACGTTTACATCCTGTTATGATGTGTCCAAGAATCTAATCTGTGACTCTCTGGACGTTTCCAGCTGTTTGTAACTGAACAAAGTCACTTTAGTGTAAGAAGAAACCTACGTGTCGACAGACTGAGGCAGAATCAGCTCGTCCACATCATGCAGAGCCACGTATCTGGACCGGTACCGGTACCTGTACAGGAAGTCACTGAGAGCAGCAATCTGACCGAAGTAGTGGAGGTCACCGGGGCTTTTGTTAGGGTTTGCTTTTCGAGATACATTCAGATATTTTGATAGAGACCAAGGAATCACCTCAACTAAACCTGATGAGACAGAAGAAGAGCACAGGGTTTGAGTTTTTTATGTACATTTCAGAAATTCCCATCAGTTTCCTGTTTTAATTTGGACAAACACAAAGATAACATAACAGCTTGCCATACATGCAGCTCTTAAACCAGAAAACTTTTCCCGGCTGATGAAACACAAACAGCTTTAGCGTGTTATTCTGAAACAGCCAGTGTTGTGTTTGATGTCACTTCCTCCTTCCTGTTAGCAATGGTAAGAACATCAGGGTTACATTAGGGTTGGAGCAGAGTCATCATGTCATTCACGTAACCAGGCTAAATAGATCCGGTACAAATACATGTACCCTTATCTGGAACTCCCATCCCAGGACCAGAACTTAAAGCCTCCTGGATGAGAGGTGGACCATCTTTGCTTTATTTCTGTGCAGGTTTTTCAATCATTAAGACATGTTGGACATTGTCCCATTTATTTATTGGAACGTTATTATCCTATCATCTGATTAGGCCGCTTCAAAGTTAAATTTGTACTTTAATTGTAAAAAGAAATTTAAAGGTCTTGTTCCCATAGAAACCGTGTAATCAGTCACTCTGAGCTGCATATACAGTGAAAATATTCTTCAACCCCCATCGCCCTCATTAGTCACCGGACTAGACGGGAAAACGCTGGACTCCTCTACAGCCGTGGCCAAAAGTTTAGAGAATGACACAAATATTAGTTTTCACAAAGTTTGCTGCTAAACTGCTTTTAGATCTTTGTTCCAGTTGTTTCTGTGATGGACTGAAATATAATTACAAGCACTTCACATGTTTCAAAGGCTTTTATCAACAATTACATGACATTTATGCAGAGAGTCAGTATTTGCAGTGTTGGCCCTTCTTTTTCAGGACCTCTGCAGTTGGACTGGGCATGCTCTCAATCAACTTCTGGGCCAGATCCTGACTGACAGCAACCCGTTCTTTCATCGTCACTTCTTGGAGTTGGTCAGAATTAGTGGGTTTTGGTTTGTCCACCCGCCTCTTGAGGATTGACCACAAGTTCTCAATGGGATTAAGATCTGGGGAGTTTCCAGGCCATGGACCCAACATTTCAGCGTTTTGGTCCCCGAGCCACTGAGTTATCACTTTAGCCTTATGGCACGGTGCTCCATCCTGCTGGAAAATGCATTGTTCTTCACCAAACTGTTGTTGGATTGTTGGAAGAAGTTGCTGTGGGAGGGTGTTTTGGTACCATTCTTTATTCATGGCTGTGTTTTTGGGCTAAATTGTGAGTGAACCCACTCCCTTGGATGAGAAGCAACCCCACACATGAATGGTCTCAGGATGCTTTACTGTTGGCATGACACAGGACTGATGGTAGCGCTCACCTTTTCTTCTCCGGACAAGCCTTTTTCCAGATGCCCCAAACAATCGGAAAGGGGCTTCATCGGAGAAAATGACTTTGCCCCAGTCCTCAGCAGTCCATTCACCATACTTTTTGCAGAAGATCCATCTGTCCCTGATGGTTTTTTGGAGAGAAGTGGCTTCTTTGCTGCCCTTCTTTACACCAGGCCATCTTCCAAAAGTCTTCGCCTCACTGTGCGTGCAGATGCGCTCACACCTGCCTGCTGCCATTCCTGAGCAAGCTCTGCACTGGTGGCTCTCCGATCCCGCAGCTGAATCCTCGTTAGGAGACGATCCTGGCGCTTGCTGGACTTTCTTGGACGCCCTGAAGCCTTCTTAACAAGAACTGAACCTCTTTCTTTGAAGTTCTTGATGATCCTATAACTTGTTGATTTAGGTGCAATCTTAGTAGCCACAATATCCTTGCCTGTGGAAACTTTTGGCCACGACTGTACATCACAGGGAAAATTAGTATTCATGACTCCGCCCACCTTTGCTTGGGACCACCCACAGAACAGAGAGAGCAAAGCGATGTGGGTGTGGCTAGCATGTGGAGACAGTTTGAAGCTAGCAGAAGCTAACCATTAGCAACGCCACAACTTGGCAGCAGAAGAGTCACGTTGCTGTTAGCCAATCAGAAGTGAGACGTTTGCATCATGAATATTAATGAGTAATAATCGTAATCCTTGTGCTTTCCACTCCCAGTTCCTCCTCCTTCTCCCCCCTGAAACAGGAGCCCAGAGCTTTTCCTTCCACAGAAAACGACTCACTCCTTCATACTAGAGGCCACAACTCATTTATTAGAAAAATGAGTGAACGAGACCTAGATTTCATAGAGAGTTTGTGTTTGAACACATGGATCTTCTGTTTAACACCAGTATCACGTTGGAGCCACGTTTGAGTCTGCTGCTGGTGATTAGCAGTGGCAGCCCTCTTTAATCAGGTTTACTCCAGAAGATAATCAGTTTACATGTTTGTCCAACGGAGCCTTTCTTATGACTTCCTGTTTTCTGTCTTCAGACAGCCTGAACTGCAAGCTGAAGCTGTCACATTTAAATATCTGCAGGAATATTCCACTCCTTTGTTACTGTTTCAGTTTGTTCCAGCTGATGGCTAACCGTTAGCTGTGGATGGACTTTGTGTGCAAACAGAGATAAGCCACCATACTCAACCGTTTTCTGTGTAGGAGTCCAGAACACGTTGGGTGTCGGCGCTGCAGTTGGTCTTGTACAACACAACTCTGTTCACTCCCAGCAGCTGCAGCAGCTCCAGACTCTGCACAAGCTGCAACACAATATAGGGAATTATTCATTCTACACTCTAAAAAATGAAATGTTGAATTCACTTAACCAAGTAATGTCAACTGGTTCCACTAAATCTAGTTGCTTGCATGTAAAGAGTAATATACATTGTTGTTAAAGTAAATTAATATTCCTCTTTAGATTTAAGCAACTATGTTTAGTGAAAACCAGCTGATAATCTGATTCAGTAAATTCAACGTTTCATGTTTAGACCTTTAGAATTTGTACCCAAACGATGCTCCTGCACTTTTGCACAATTTCTCATTCATAAATCTGCTAAAACGTTATAATTACTGTGTTTAATCGTTCATTCGTCTTCTGTCATTTCTGTTAAATACATTTATTTGATGAGATTAATTGTATCTTCGGAAAAGAACTGAACCCTGTAGCCTACAGGCTGTAGGAGACGTAGGAATTCACGATACTGTATGGATTTTATTTTCCACGAGTTTCTTTGTGACAGGCTGGAGGAGGTCCATTTTGGTCACAGAAGCATCTCGTCTCTGCTTTGACGATTATAGGACCTTCGCTTTTTTTGGGGGGGGGGGGTTAACATAGGGGGAAGCAACTGGCATGAAGCTCAGCACCTCAACATATCAAACCATCGTTCCTGATGGGGTAAGAGTGGTCTGTCAACTCCAGGTCCGGGGAGAGGTCCTACCTCAAGAGGACTTTAATGATCTCATTCACAGGAGAGAATCAGGGCTGTTTCTGCAGTGACACGGACGCTGAACCAGTCTGTTGTGGTGAACAAGGGTTAAGCTGTACAGCTCCTCCAGTGGGACCACAAAACAATTCCAGACCATCCAGGAGGAGCCCAGATTACTGCTCCTCCACATTAGAGGAACCAGCTGGTTCAGGCATGTGGTCAGGATGCCTCCTGTGGCTCCTGGGGGAGGTGCTTCAGCAGAAGACCCTGAGGCTGTTCCAGGACACACCGGAGAACTTTTCTCTCAAGGCTGGCCTGGAAACGTCTCAAGGCCCAACTGGAGGAGCTGGTGGAGGTGGCTGGGGACAGGACGGTCAGGGCCGGACTAAAACTAACCAGGTTATATGGAAGGAGATTCCAAAACAACAGGTATATTTTAAATGATTAATAAAGCTTTAACATTTGTTTGTGTTTCGTTTAAATGAAGACAAAACGTGATGTTACCTGCAGGACGTTGGTGAACTCATACATGGTGGAGAAACAGACGGTGAAGTTGTACAGAAAAGAGTCCGTCACTGTCTTCTGGTTCTGAACCTCCAGAAATTCAAGTTGATCCAGTTCTAACGGAACACAGAGACATTTTAAAATCAGGGTTCTGATACAAACGTGTTCGTGTGTCATTCTCTCATCAGTGTGTGTGTGTGTGTGTGTGTGTGTGTGTGTGTGTTATGAACAACAGGTTAGATAAAAACACTTTAACGTAGGTGTCCGTTAACTTTAGAGTTGATCCCATGTAGGGAGGCTACATCTACAGTAACCAGAACATCTGGAGCGCCTCGGTACCTTCAGGTGTGGATCCAGCTGAGGTGAGACTGATATTAGTTGGTGTCTCACAGCCTGGAGGGAGGGGACACAAGATGTCAGCCGTCCCATAGGGAAAGCCGAAGTGGTCCTCATGGAAGTCGATGACGCCATCAGAGATGTGCAGCTTCCCCTGACAGAGAAGATGGCAGCGAAACGCCGTCTTCTCGCTCCGTAAAGCTATTGAGATAACACGGACCTGGTACAAGACAAGAAAGTCAATTATTCAATTATTACTAAAACGTAATGTGTCTCAGAAAGGACTGAAGGCCACAATCAGCATATTAAAGCCATCCCATCACTCCAGATTACACATCTGTCTCACAGGACACAACTTTCCTACTTTTGTCTACAACTTTTCAGCTTTTTTCTCGTTATTCTACTCAGGTTTTATACAAGATTTCTGGAATGCGAGTTACTCTGTGGTTAACGTACCTCCTTTTTATTAGTCTGATGCTCCAGATAAGCAGATATCAGCAGCGTTTTTGTGCCTCTGACCCTCACAAGAGAGGCTGGTTGTCCTGGCAGAACTGCAGGAGTTAAACACGCTAAATCCATCAACATGCTCTGGTACTGAGGAGCATTTCTACAGGTTAATACAGGTGTGGAGTAGTTGTAAGCAGACCTGGACTTCCTGTAGGACCTTTGGCTTGCTCTGACAGTTCTGGCATCCATGAGGCTCTTTTGTAAGGTGGCAGGTTTATAGAAAGGAGCTTCAAGTTCTGATAAGACCTACAGGAAAAATAAAAAACAATCAGGTTTAAATGTGTACTGTGATGAACGACCTGCGCATTTCTGAGTCAGAGGACAAAGTCACACTTTGGAAAAGATTGGTCCGGTGGTTTTAAAGGAGACCTGGAATGCAGTTAATCACCTGAGCTCTGAGCCTCTAAAAGCATCAGAAATGTTCTTTAGGCTTTCATCTGTCCCAGGAGCCCTGATCCAGGCCATTCTAAACCCCCTAAACCAGCCTTGCTGTGAAAAGAGCTGTTAGCCCCTCCCACTGAGCCAGAACATGAATATGATAATGAGCTGCTTGCTGATTGGTTGATTTCCCCAGAAGGCCTCAGACACTGGAGACATGCAGGTTTGAGGAGGCGTGGCTCCCCCTAGTGACGTGTTAAGGAAGGTTTTCTCTCGCCTTTTGAAATTTTCTAATTTACATAAAAAGTAGGTCAAACACGGCTTTGACTGTTTGGCATGCTGCTGTTGACCACCCAAGCTGTCTTATTCAACAACAAGCCTGTGTGTTTTTTTCTGTTTGTTTATTTTTTTGTGCTCTCATTCACATCCCCTCACATGTTTTTTTAAAATCATCACGTAGCTTGTTACAGCTTATTGTGATGGAAAAATAAAAATTTGGAGGTGCAGCAGTAATGAGTCAACATGATGCGAGGTGCGTTTTCTTATTTATTTAATTTCATGTCCCATTCACTTACATGGAGGGAGTTGGGCTTAAAACTGTAGTTAATTTATAAACCTGCTGTGAGGTTCAGGGTCTTGAGATGATCCCCAGAAATCAAATCAAACCAAAAACTATCTTCCATCGCCATATTTTTAACTGCCCCTCCCTCTCTGGGTCTATTTTGTCCAGCTGGCTCCTCGCTGGGCAGCCTTGTTTAAAACAGCCTTGGTGTTTCGTGTCTGCTCCGCTCCACATGCTGAACCCATGAAGCTGCACCCATAATCACTTTCACACATAAAATAATATAAATGCACTCATTTTATTAGAATATGAACATTAGAAATCGTTTCCTACATTTGAAAACACGGGAATCACAGACTGTTAATGGTGATGACATCACTGACCGCTTATCGTTTATCTGCAGATTATCGAAGAGTAAAAGTTGTGAGAGCACGTTAAAGACAGGGAGACTTGATTTGGTAAATAAATGGTTCCATGGTTGTCAGGTTTGGCTCTGTTCATATCTACTTCTCTTCAGTTCACCAGGTTCACACCAGAGGGCACTGTGGTGACGCACATCCACAGCACTTCACCAGTGAGCAGAGGAACTCTCCACAATCACACGCCTGAGGATAAAAGAGGGAAGCAGCCGACCATCTGACGCCAGATTGTTAACTCTGTGTGCTGGCTTTCTCCTTGAGCCTCTCCTCCACTTATAATCGTCCTTGTTGGTTCTCCATGTTTCTCGTGACCAGTCATCTCCATCGTTCTCAAAGTAAACTCTCTCTGGAAAACTCACTCCACATTGGTTGCAGCCTGTCCTCTCTTGAAGCTCTGCTCAGCTACACCCCTCATTGGACCTTAAACCTGTCGAATCCTCCCGTGCGTCACCTGCCTGCCCTCCAACCTCCTCTTCAGTCACACACCTGTGGATACTCGCCTGCCTTCTAGGAAACACTCATCTTCTAGTTCTGCAGAACCCTGTGACCTGACCAGCAACACATTCCTCCAGCCTGACACACCTCCCCACAGAAACCCAACTTTTTTTGTAGTTTTTGCAATTTGTGCTGCTTTGTGGATGTTATCAGCCTGTTGTGTAGTCTGATTGTGAGGGCTCGTTTTAACATTGGTTTAACTGCTCTTCTGTCTGGTGTTTTACATTCTCCTCTTTCTATCTTCAAGCACTCTGGTCGGCTGACATGCTGTTTTTTAAATGTGCTCTATAAATAAATGTGGTGGCGACAGCGTTTTATCTTCCTCAGATAGCAAGACTCAGAGGTCTCGTGTCCAGACCAGACCTAGAGAAACTCATTCATGCGTTCATCTCCAGCAGGCTGGACTACTGCAATGGTCTTCTGTCTGGTCTTCAACTGCAGCTTCTTCAGAATGCTGCTGCTAGAGTCTGAACCAGAACCAGGAGAACCGAGCACATCACTCCTGTTCTTACATCTCTACACTGGTTACCAGTAAACTACAGAATCCAGTTCAAAGTGCTTCTACTAGTTTATAAATCACTCAGTGGCATGGGGCCAAAATACCTGTCAGATCTCCTTCCAGTATCTCCACCCAGCAGGGCTCTGAGATCCTTAGGAAGCAGTCAGCTGGTAGAACCGGGTCAGAACCAACCAGGGTGAAGCTGCTTTTAGCTACTATGCTGCACACAGATGGAATCAGCTTCCTCATGACCTCAATGTGCCCCAGCTCTAGTAACTTTCATGTGTTCATCAGCCTTTGAATGAATGTTTCTGATGCTGCACCTTCTGCACTGTACCTGCTCAGCCTTTAACTTTGTCCTTTTCTTTTTAATTCATAAATCTAAATTAAATTTGTATTTTAATTCTGCTGTCATGTTTTTATTCTTTCCATTCTTGCTAAATGGAAAGCACATTGAATTGCCTCTGTGTATGAAATGTGCTGTAGAAATAAAGCTGCCTTGCCTATGGAAGGCTTCAAATAACCGAAGTTATTCTGCTACTGCTCTCTTTCTTGCAGTCCTCTGCCCTGTCCACCACAAGGAGAATTGCATTACGCCTCCTGAGTTCTTGCATGTGGGTTAAAAATGTACCAAATCATGACAATGATGACTTATAGGAAATGTGAAGAAGTTCATCAAAGTAACATTTCCAGCTCAAACATATTTAAATGCTTAAATAAGCTGCAGATGAAAAACTTCTAAAGAGTCTGACTTTGGCTTCCTTCCACCATTTAAAGTTATTTTGAGCTGAACAAGAAAGGGCGTGACTTAAACTACCAGGAAGTGCAGGAGATTAAACAATATTGTTGATGTTCCCAAGCCTGAATTCCTACAATCTTCCAGTTTGGGAACAAAAAAATATCTAAATGAAAGCTAAAGCTGGCTGAGCAAACATGGATCAACTTGGCAACATCTAAAAGTAAATGAGCCACTTTAAATGTTTCTGGCATTTGTGTTCAGTTTAGATTCAATAAGGTGTTTATTTAATGCATTTTTATCAAATTAATGGTTTTTAAACTCTAGCCTATTTCTAGAATTAAAGGTTTTGAGGACAAAATAATTCAAACATGAACAGCTACTATGTGCTGGCTAAAGCAAACGTGTTTTTGAAGAGTAAAACATATATTTGGTGTTCTAGAAACTTCCTGTCAAACACCTGGAAGCATAACGGGAGCGTCTCAGAGTGCGACGTGAATGTAACGGGTTAATTACGTGCGAACAGGTGGGTAATTTGTATTACTTGGCTTTCCATACTAGCACAACACTCACACCTGCATAAATAAACAAACGTTTTCTATTCTGCCCACCCACGCAGAACGTGTTTCCATCACCAACACCTTTTTATATCAGACACATTCCTGATGAATAACTTTATTATAACTCCTTTAATCGTCTTCACCCACCTACCATGGATGATGTCCGTGGTACACCAGCAGCAGCAGGAGGAGGAGGAGGAGGAGGAGGAGGAAAAAGTTCATCCGGAGTTTCATCTTAAAGCAGATCCAAAAGTGTCCTGAAGATCCCAGACTTGTTTGGGTCACTTCTTTATTCCGTTTCTTTAGAAAACAGAGGAGCGCGTTTCTCTCCCAGATCTCCCCCACAGACATGATCTCCCCCCTCTCTCTAGTCGCTGTTTCCTGTAGGACCAGTAGGACGGCCCAGTCCGAGTCTGAATTCAGTTTAATATTTATGCTGCTGCACTTATCGGGAAAACGTTGCTATAAACATTTAAACATGTTTTTGTAATCGCATAATTTATTAATAACATCTTTTACTTGGAATGGCCGGCCACGCCCACACTGATGCTGATACTCAAGACTCCTGAGGACAGTTTGGAGGAGCGGAAGGGGCGTGGCCGAGTCCACAAAACAGACCATTTCTATGAAATCACATGACCTCCTCATGTTACATATATATATATATATATATATAGTCTTTGGTTACTATGCAAAGTTACACAAATGCCTTATTTGCAACTTTACACATTTATTTTTGCTCGATTTACTATTTATTCACATTTATCTCGATTTTTTTTTACAATTTATTCACATTTATTTCGCTTGATTTACTATTTTTTTCACATTTATTTATTTTTATAACTTATTTCAGACTCCTAATCGGGCTTGGTGCACTTGGTTACAACTACACTCGTTACGATTCTCTTTAAATTCACTTTCCCCTCGGATGGGATGTTGCTGCTTAGCAAATAAACGATGATGGCCTTCATTTTCCCTCCTAATGGTAAAAATGAAAAGATTAAGAAAATAATTCTGAGTGAAGAAATCATCACACACTCTCCTTTTTGCTCCAGTCACACAATATATCCTATAGATGATTACACACTTTCATTTAAATAAACGATCAGTTTGCAAAACAGAACTCGAACTACGGTAAGAAACGAGGCAGAGTTCTCAGAACGAGTGAGTTAACCCCAACGCTTCAGGGAAAACGGTGCCTATCTTCTTCTTGACCTTTAAAGTGCTCAAATACCAGATTAATCTAATATCACACACACACACACACACACAACCTACAACACAGTAAGGCTGCTATACATCCGCTGACCAGCAGGTGTCAGTACTCCCTCCCCATAAGGAAGCATTGGTATGGCTGGCCAGGCTAGAAGGAAACCACGCTGTTCGGGTCTATTATGGAACTATGAACATGAAATTTATTTTATTTATTTATTAACTTATATTTTAGGAGGAAAAAACCACTTGAGATGAATCATCTCGTTTTCGAGTGGGTCCTCCAACAATAATGTAAATAAAGTACAAGAAAGCAGAGACAATAACGAATCGACAAGTCTGAAACATAAATCACAAACTAATTAACAAAATCTACAAAAAAAACAATAATAAGAATAAATAAATAAATAAAATCCTGCTGTGGTACAAACAAACAAAAGATAGATGTAAATACAATACTTTAGCTTTACAGTCGTAATCTCAGGCAGTGGATTCAAAGCAATTACAGGTCTGCTTCACATGCTCATAAACGGCATTTCTAAATAAGCAAATTGAAGATAATGATCTTAAATGTGCAGGTAGCATGTTCCAGTCCCGAGAATGCACGTTTCCCTACTTCTTTTTTAAATCGAGGTGTTACAAAAGACAGCTGATCATTGATCCTAGTGTGACACACAGAATTAAAGGGTACTAACAATATTTTTAAATAAGATGGAAAATCAAAAAATATGCATTTAAAAATAAGTGGCAACCAGTGAAATTGACGCCTGGCATTTAAGAATAGCCATGAGAGGCGTTCATACATGTGATAGTGGTGTGTTCTAACAGGACAGCGTAAAACAAAGCGACATAAGCTATTGAATATAACATCAAGAGATTGAAGACATACAACCGTGGAGTTCTGGTAAATTATCTCTGCATACCAAAATCGGAAATAAAAGTTGGCTTACAATACGCTTCCTTGCTGTGAGGTCAAAACTATTGATAGATTGATATAAAGTTTTCTAACAACATGTCACCTTGTGTGAGATTTTGTGAATATGAGGTTTAAAGGACAACTCTGGTTCCAACCGAACCCCCAAGTGTTATCAGATGATAGCAATCATGAAGAGTCTAAAAGAAATCAAAGACATAGAACATACTAGACTTTAACTGAAACTGTCGTACCAGGACAAACATTATACATCACATTTCTTCCTCTAATATGTTTAAAATCACCATCTGTAAGGTCCTGGTTCTAACGTCATCAGGGTCTCTCGTGAGTCCGTGTGGAGCTAACATCTGTCTGAAACGTCTGTTTCTTCATCTGAATGTGAAGATCCTGCTCTACTGGTCCATGAAGGCTGTCTCCTCCTCTCTGCAGCCTTCAGCTCTGGACCCGTCAACGTGATGCTTTCTCTCTGCTCCAGACTTCTGGCTGCTGCTGGTCTGAACAAAGATCCCGTTTCAGAATTCCTGCAGTAACGTTTCTACCTGAATCCAGCGTGCATGACACCTGCACTACCTTGAAGTAGAAGTAGAGGAGGAGGATTGATCCCGTCATACCCAGCAGGACCACGACCAGCCTGATGATCAAATCAGTCCAAGAGCCTGAAAGTGAATGAAACACACGACTGATCATGTTGCAGCAGATTAAAGAAAGTTTCCTTTCCAGGAATTAAACAAACTCTCTGACAGGAAAAGCTCATCTGAAACTCTGCAAGATGAGTGTAAAGTCACGTGTCTGCAGTTAGTTCCTGTTGAGATGAACTCCAGCTGACTGACTCCATGAAGGAAACAGATGAAACTGTTGCTGCACCTGAGGCTTTTCCTGTTTGACTCCATGAAGTTACCTGAGACGGTGAGGCTGAGCGGCTGGCTCCTAGACCAGAAGTGATGGGAGAAAACAGAGACGTGGTAAACACAGCTGTAGGTTCCTTGGTGGGCGTGGTCTGCAGCAGAGAACAGGAAGAGGGCGGAATGATTGACAGCTGGCAGGGTGGAGTTCTGTGTTGAGTTGGAGGTGATGAAGATGAGCTGGAAGGAACCGCCTTGGTACTGAGGTTGGATGGAGCACATGATGCTGAAATCTGAGCCCATGGGAACCCCAGAGCCCTGTTTTATGGCTTTGGAGACCCGGTCAGTGGAGGAAGAGAGGGAGATCTGTGGCTCCACCAACAAATCTGGCAACAACATAGAAACAGTGCTATTATTTTAATCATTAAACAATCAATGAAAAATGTTATGAGTGCAGCAACAAAATTAGAAGTACATGCTAATTGCCACAGTTACTAGCATGTATAAACATGACAGCTTTGTCTGCAGTGAGGGTCGTTAGAGGCAAAGCTGAAGCACAGCAGAGAGGGATGAGAGAGCCTGAAAGAGGCATTTACTATCATTTTAATGAGACGTTAATCTACAGCAGTGATCCCCAACTCCCTTCCCCGAGGGCCAGTATCCAGCATGTTTTAGTTGGTTCCCTAATCCAACACACTGGATTCACCTGCTAATCACCTGCTGATTAAAATCAGGTGCGCTGAAGCAGGAAAAACAGTAAAACATGCTGGACACCGACCCTCAGGGAAGGGAGTTGAGTATCTACAGGTTCATTAGTTCTGCTTTAAAGCAGCATTCCGCAAGATTGCAGTTATATGGTCTTTGCCGCCCTCTAGAGGCTTGCTGGGTTACGTCACTGTCGTAACATTAAATCTCTCTCTGGGGCATAAGAGGCATGTTTACATTCCTAATATCAGGCAAAACAACGAAAACAAACTTTTCCACCTCCACACATTGAATAAATAGTTTTATCAGGACTGTATAACAACTTTATGCCCGACCAAACACAATAACCCTGGTGAAATCATTTATTACTTACCTAGCCATTAGCAGCACGGCTAGGTCAGAGTCCGTAGTTCATGCTGTTCTTTCTAAAAGAGCTCTCCAGCGAGGAAAAGACGGCTCAATAATAACTCTGGTCTTTGCTCTTGCTCTATCACGTTCTTCTTTTCTTTTCCTAGATTCCTCTGATAAGGGATTTCTAGCTTTCTTTGGTGAATCTGCCGCTGCTACAGCGAGTCTACGTTATACAATTATGGCAAGCCAAAGGGATAAAAAAAATGCGCGTTCTAAACTGGCATTATGTCCGCCAAAACGCTCTTTCAAGACGCGCGTTTTGGCAGACATAATGCTCGCTTTTAGAACACGTGCTTTTTTATCCCTTTGGCTTGCCATATTCTGCCGTAAAACGACACCCAGTCAGTACTTCCGGCGCTACCCGAAGCACAAAAACTGTATAGCGCAGTAAACAGACGTGGGACCCCCCCAACACTATCACAGGTATGAACATGAACATAATAGATGATAGTATGATGTCAAAACTTTACAAAAAAGCATAATTTTAAGGTGTAAAAGTTGCGGAATGTTGCTTTAAGGTTAAACCTGGTGAAGAGTAACCAAACAGGATTACCTGAGCAGATCACCTCCAGGGTGTGATCACTTTTATAATCATCCTGATAAAAGCAGACCCGTGGCAGAGAGTCTAACTGCAGACAGTATGGACGTGTCCACCACCTAGGGATTTCTGAGGATTCCTTTAATTTTCTTGTTGAAACAACAGAACCACAACCCATGTGAGCACAAACTACAGCACCGGAGCTCTGATTCCAGTCACCACACCAGTCACTCACTGGTTTCCACTTTTGTTTAAACATCTCCAGCTTCCCAGCACAGCGACTGGTCTCTCCCATCAACCTGATATTAACTTAATGTGAGAAAAGACAGAAAATGAATGAATCGTTTAAATAAACCAGTTAAATGAACCAGCTCTGCAGCTCCTCCTTTACCTGAACAGGTGAGTCCAGCAGCTTTACCAGAATAGATTCTATCAGAACCATCACAGTCCAACAGAGACGTCTCGTTGCCTTCACACTGGAACTCTTTGCTCCATGCTGGAGCCTCTGTTTCTCCATAGAGCGCCCCCTGGAGGACTGAAGGAGGCCCACAGCCCAGCTCCCTACAGACCACCTCTGCATCCTGCTGGTCAAAAGCATCTTCAGCCACTGAGGACCAGGACTGGTTCAGGTTCACCTCCAGTCTGCCTGAACACCAGTTAGTCCCATCCACCAGTCTGACTGAGTCTGGACAGACAGGAAGAGGAGCATCAGACACCTTCACCTGTTTCTCTGATCTTTGAGGAGAAAACCTTAGTATCAGTTTTTCTGAAATGCTAAAACACTTTTCTTGAAACATAACTTTTATGGACAGGATTTCTAGGTGCAGCCAAGGTGGTGAGGGGATCCGTTTTGGTGGCCTAAGGATCAGGTCTCTGCTTTTTGCAGATGATGTGGTCCTGTTGGCTTCATCAGAACGTGATCTCCAGCTTTCACTGGAGTGGTTCACAGCCGAGTGTGAAGCAGCTGGGATGAGAATCTAAATCCGAGACCATGGTCTTGAGTCGGAAAAGGGTAGAATGCCTGCAGGTCAGGGAGGAGGTCCTGCCCCAAGTGGAGGTGTTTAAGTATCTCGGGGTCTTGTTCACGAGTGAGGGAAAGATGGAGTGTGATATCGATAGGTGGATTGGTGCTGCGTCTGCAGTGATGGGGGCGTTGTACCGGTCTGTCGTGGTGAAGAGAGAGCTGAGCTGGAAGGAGAAGCTCTCGATTTACCGGTCGATCTACGTTCCTACCCTCACCTATGGTCACGAGCTTTGGGTAGTGACCGAAAGAACGAGATCACGGATACAAGCGGCTGAAATGAGTTTTCTCTGCAGGGTGTCTGGGCTCTCCCTTAGAGATAGGGTGAGGAGCTCGGTCATCCGGGAGGGGCTCAGAGTAGACCTGCTGCTCCTCCACATCGAGATGAGCCTCCTGGACGCCTCCCTGGTGAGGTTTTCCGGGCACGTCCAACCAGGAGGAGACCCAAAGGAAGACCCAGGACACGCTGGAGGGACTATGTCTCTCAGCTGGCCAGGGAACGCCTTGGGATTCCCCCGGAGGAGCTGGCCCAAGTGGCTGGGGAAAGGGAGGTCTGTGCCTCTCTGGTTAGGCTGCTGACCCCGCGACCCGACTCCGGACAAGCAGATGAAAATGGATGGGATGATAGATAAGTGAAAGAAATGACAGTTTTTAACACATTTTATCTGAACACGTTTAAGACAAACGTTTTAAAGTCAGTGTGTGGAGATTATTTATTTCAGCTCCCTGGTTCCTAATGAAGAGTCACATTCCTGCTTTTCAAACCCACGACCCGCCGATCATGAGCAACCCGCTCTACCTCCTGATAGTTGCCATTTATTTCAATTATTCATTTTTATAGTAAACAATTGGACATACATTTTATTACGTTCCAGTCTATTTAGTCATTTTTATTTTAGTATTGCAGTAATTTATAGTAAATGAAGTAGGTTCTATTAAGAGGGGCTCATTTTTTTTGCATATTTTTATGAAAAAAGTAACAAAATAATTATTTTTGCTGGTAATTAGTTTCTTTTATAATCTTGGAACTCAGGAACTAACTCAGTTACCTTATTGACAAAGTAATTAGTAATTATAACAAGGGGTGGGAATTTAACGCGTTAATTATGATTTATTAATTAGAAAAAAATAACGCGTTTAAGCCTTTAAGCCTTAATCTAGTCAAGCTGCACCTCTACAGAAAGCTCAGAGCCTTGGCTACAAGACCAGGTAAACCTTTTTTATGTGCTCCAAACACAACTAGAACTACAATCACATGAGTGATCAGAAATCCCTCTTCATGTGTTTTTGCCTTCATTTCTGTCTCTAATGATGCTAAATCAAACCCATTATTATTATTATTATTATTTTAAAGACAATACCATTATCAAAATGTACTTAAAATAGTATTGTACATATAGGTCTGTCCTGTTTTTGCCAGTGATATACACATATATATATTTTCCTCCTGTTTTGAATTGAAATACAATTTAAAAGCATTTTTTAGAAATTAAAAGAGCTTGTGTTTACAATAATAATGTCAATGACTATTGTTTGATTCTCTGTCTAATTAGTTTTAATTATTAAAAATTGCTTTCGGGGCAAATTTTCTTGAACGATTAAAATGCGATTAATCAAGATTAATTAATTACAAAGCCTCTAATTAATTCGATTTTTTTAATGGAGTCCCACCCCTAATTGTAACTAATGACTTTTTTAAAGTAACTTTCCCAACACTGGTATCAGCTGATAAATACAGTTAGTGATAGAACTAAGAAACAGAAATGACTTACCTGAGCAGGTTATCATTGTGGAATCATAGGAAGAAGTGATCCTCTTCACACATGTCCTCAGAGAAGATTCATCACAGTAAGGACCCAAACTCCAGGCTGCTGTTGCTGAGGTAAAACCTCCTCTTGTGGTTGAAATAGAAGCACCACAGTTCAGATGTTTACACACTTCGTCTGAAAAAGTCATGGACTTAAAATACCCTCCCACTACTTTCCATTCATCTCTGTGTTTCATTTCCAGTTCCCCAGAACAGCGACTGTTTCCTCCAACCAACCGGATCCAGTCGTCTGGTTCTGGATCGAAACATGACAGAAGCTTCTGATCAGATGAACAGAACTGAATTAGTTTCAGCTTCATTCAGAGTCAGGCAGGGGTGTCGAACTCCGGTCCTCGAGGGCCCCTATCCCACATATTTTAGTGTTTTCCCTGTTTCAACACACCTGATTTCAACCAGCAGGTGATTAACAGGCTTCTGCAGAGCCTGATGAGCTGCTGCACAGGTGAATCAACTCTGTTGGAGCAGGGAAACAACTAAGAAGTGCAGGATGCCGGTGTTCCGGCCCTCAAGGACTGGAGTTTGACACCTGTGCTCTAGAGGTGATGACCTAAAACCATCAACAGAAACTCTAGACCAGTGGTACTCACTCCTGGTCCTGGAGAGCCGGTATCCAGCATGTTTTAGTTTTAACTCTGCTTCAGCGCACCTGATTTCAATCAGCAGGTGATCAACAGGCTCTTGAATAGCTTGATGAGCTGCTGCACAGGTGATTCAACCACTGAATTAGGTGTGTTGGAGTAGAGAAACAAGGAAAACATGCTGGATACCGGCTCTCCAGGACCAGGAGTGAGTACCACTGCTCTAGACCTACTGTGTGTAGCTCCTCCTTTACCTGAACAGGTGAGTCCAGCAGCTTTACCAGAATAGATTCTATCAGAACCATCACAGTCCAACAGAGACGTCTCGTTGCCTTCACACTGGAACTCTTGGCTCCATGCTGGAGCCTCTGTTTCTCCATAGAGCGCCCCCTGGAGGACTGAAGGAGGCCCACAGCCCAGCTCCCTACAGACCACCTCTGCATCCTGCTGGTCAAAAGCATCTTCAGCCACTGAGGACCAGGACTGGTTCAGGTTCACCTCCAGTCTGCCTGAACACCAGTTAGTCCCATCCACCAGTCTGACTGAGTCTGGACAGAGAGGAAGAGGAGCAGCTGTTTAATAGGAGCTTGTGATTTCTTCATAGAACAGAATAGAATAGAATAGAATAGAATAGAATAGAATAGAATAGAATAGAATAGAATAGAATAGAATAGAATAGAATAGACTTTATTGATCCCACAGTGGGGAAATTCACAGGCAAGGCAGCTTTGTTTGTAGAGCACATTTCAAACACGGAGGCAATTCAATGTGCTTTACAGAGCAGGAGCAACAAAAACAATCAGAATACACAAGAAAATTATTCAAACATTAGATAAAAGGCATAGTCAAAGGTTTAGCAGCAAAGAGTGCAGAAGGAGCAGCATAAGAAGCATTCAGTCATAGGCTAATGAATACATGAGAGTCAACCCTAGTGACATCCCTGCTACCAGAGCTACCTTTACAACCAGACAGGACACAGCCATACGTGTCATGCTATAATTTACTTGTATTGATGCATCAATGGATGTTAATTAATGTGCACTGTCCCTAAAAAATAAATGAATGAATGGATTATTATAAAACTCAGTTTTAAAAAGTTTGTTTTAAAAGTATTCTGTGTTTGTGCTGATTTAGTTTTGATTATTTCCAAAAAAGCAAAAAAGCAAAAGGCAATGACTCCACCTGAACAGCTGATCTTCATGACGTGATAGTCTCTCCATATTGACACCACAGAGCCACAGTCCAGCTGTCGGCACACTTCAGCTGCTGATGTCAGGTCCCAGGCCAGCTTCCGGTCCTGCACCTCCATCCAGTCTCCCTGATCCTTCACCTGCAGGTTTCCATGACAGCGACTGGTTCCTCCCTCCAGTCTGATTTCAAACGTCACTGAACAGAAACACAAAAGCAACAAGCTGAAGATGTGAAACACCCTAAATCAACCATCAGCTGAGTGAGTTGATGTGGTTGTTCTACCTGTGGTGCGTTCAGCCCAGAGTCCTGAGGAGAAACCAGAGGAAACATGAAAACAGGAGGAATCTGGATTCATCAGCTAGTTTATTCAACTTCTGTGTTTTTAAAGGAGTAAAGTAATAATTATGAATAAATACAGGAGAAGAAAACAAATTATATCTGTTGAATCTTGACAGGAACGGTAAAAACAACTAAAATGCTGCATAAATGATGATGAATTCTTTCTATGCGTGTGTCCAGCAGGGGGCGGTCATGTTAAAGTGAAGCTCTTTGAGGCTCTCGGGTTTTTCTCTCTCTGATGATAAAATCCTCTGAGTTTTCCTTCGTGGACGAAGCGAGCCGAGCTGCTCGTCGTGAGCCGAGGACCTTCTTCACTGAGAGATCTTTAATATTTACAGTCAGACGTCTGAGTTTGCTGCAGGATCTTTTATCTTCATTCAGTCAAAGGCAGGACCACCTGGAGCCTCTGCTGGCCTTCAGGCTGCAGCTGAACCTGATGAAATGACTCGTTGGACGTGATGTTGTAGCTGAACAACAGTGGGTTTGTAATATTAGTTCTGATTGGATCTGTGAGTCTGAACATGGTGTTCAGAGGAGATGTCAGAGGTGTGAGAAGAACTCAACGTCTGGAAACACACAGATGTTTCACTCTAACTGATCCAGATGTTCATGATGGAAGCAGAGTCCTACCTGAGCTGCAGAGAGACAGAAACATCAGCGCTGCTGTGTGGTCCATGTTCCCTCTGTGAAGCATCATCTGGTGATCTCTGCTCGTCTCTTTATCAGAGCTGGAGTCAGGTCCTGCCCTCTGAAGGCTTCCTGATCAAACTTTAGATCTGTTACTTCCTGTCAGTCCGAGCTCAGGGACCACAGATGATTTCACAACTTGAATTCTGCAAAGACCCACAAGATTAAAGTTTTTCCTTCTGTAATGATCGCTGAAGCTCTGCTTGATCCGTTTGGGTTGGTGAAGGGTTAAACGGGTATAAGTTATCATCACACGTGTTACTGAACTAAAGGAATAAACTTTACACAAGGACCAGTGTGGAGAACCTCAAGGAGGTTCTGGTAAATGTTGGGCGGTGGAAGAAGCTCCTCAGTCCTGTTGTGGTGTTCAAGCGTTGCCCTGACAACCCACTGGTGAATGAATTTCATTTGGTTCAGCGTGTGCCCTCACGCAGGAGCATGGACACAAACTTGACTTGGTTTTAACGTGGCTTGTCTGATCTGTGATGCTACTTTTTCTGACCACATGGCCACATCCGGCCCGCCAGACCTTTCCACCCGGCCCCCCAACCCTTTGGGCCCTAACGGCCCCCTTAGAAGTTTAGCAGCATGTCCCAAATATCAAGAATTGTTTACGTTCTCTAAACACAACTAAACTACAATCAAATCAGTTTAGATGGAAAACAAAGCCATTTTAAATATTAACAAACTAAGATACAATAATACTTTATCTTAGAAGAGCATCTGGCCTTCACGGTGTCTGCTGGACAAAACTCCGGCCCTTGAACAAATTTAGTTGAGGGCCCCCGGTCTATACGCTGATTAAGGCGGAAGTGTCCACTAGCAGGGAGGAAGTGGAAGAATGAGGTTGCTGAGCCCTTTTCAGGTGTTAAGGGACTGTTGCTATCAGTGAGAGATGCTAGGAGGGTGTATTTCTCAAATGTGATACTCTCTCTGGATGCTCTTTAATGTTATGGATAGTATCCTCAGTATTCCCCAGCCAGGACGTGTTGAGCCCTCTGTGATGTCTTGTGAAGTTTTTCTGAGTTTCTTTGTGGATAAAAAAACAACAACATCAGAGCTCAGACTCTGTCTGTCACCTGTCCCCCGTCTCTCATCTTCAGCTGCATGTCTGCTCACTGGAACGAGAAAGATGGAGCATATCACTCCAGTTTGGGCTTCACTGCACTGGTTTCAGTTCATATTCGAATCCAGTTTAAGGTAATTTTATGGGCTCCCAGTTACCTCTCTGAGCTACTGGTTCTGCTCTCCCCATCACGGCCTCTGAGGTCAGCTGATAGGCTGATCCTGGAAGTGCCTAGAGCTAGGCGTCAGCTTCTAACCCTAACGCCAGGGCTTTTTCAGCAGCGGCCCCTAGGCTGTGGACTGCGCTGCCGCTACAGATTAGGTTGGCATTAGGTTACCAGCTCTGGTGGCCTAGTGGTAGAGTGTCCGCCCCGGGAGATTGGGAGATTGGGGTTTGAATCCCGGTCGGGTCATACCAAAGACTTTGAAAAAAAGGGACCCAATGCCTCCTCGCTTGACACTCAGCACTAAGGGGTTGGATTGGGGGGTTAAACCACCAAATAGTTCCCGAGCGCGTCCACAGCTGCAGCTCACCGCTCCCCACCATGGGGATGGGTCAGATGGGGAGATGTAACTTCACCAGTGTGTGATGATGACTTGGGACCCTAACTTTATCTTCTCTGTCTTGTTTTAAATCTCTTTGAAAATCGAGTTTTATGCTTCGGTTTTTAACAGCATCAGAATCTTTATCTTGTTTTTTATGAAATTGAGCTGACTCTGGTTAAAAGATAAAAACTGATCTCTGGATGTTTCATCGTATCAGCTCTGCTCTTCTCGTCAGATAATCCGTTACCATGGTTACATCCGAGCATCAACGCTCTGCCGTTCTGATCATGTGACTCGTGTTTCCTGGAATAAATGCTGGTTAGATCTCCTGAGATTAAATCTTTATTTTATCTTTCTAAAACAAACTGAATTTAATTTAATTTAAATTTTTGTTTTTCCTTCATCTGGAGAAGTGAAGCTCGTCCTGCGTACACAAAGAAAAATCCTAAAAGTACATTTCAGATTTTAAAGTTTCCTTCTGTTTGCACGAGCATGCTGAGTGATTTTTATCTGATTAATGGTTGAGCAACATTATTATGAGAACAGGAGGTGGGCTGGTTTCTTTAGAGCAGATCTGAAGGTCATGACCTTTCAGGACTTTAAAGGTCAATTCTTGCAGTGGTCTCTGGGGAAAAAAAGCTCTGGTGCGTCTGTTTGAGGATGTAGAAGTCAGCCTGAGGAGAGAGTAGCTTCAGACGGCAGGATTTAGAGTCTTATTCACTGATATTTGTCACTTCCTTGTTGGCCCTTGACCCAAACAAACCAACATGTGTTCATTTTGTCCTAAATTTGATTTATTAAATGCAAACAAAGTCAAATCATTTTGTGACTTAAGATTTCATTCAACAACTTTAACAAGTCTGTAGAAAATGTCAACTATATTTTATTTCTTATTCCCAGATAAGTTGCACTTTAACCTCTGAATCTGTCTTCAGTCAGAAAATATTTGAAACTTTATTGTTCTGCTTTCATTAACAGCATCACTAACCTGAAATAAAAGAAGAAAAAACTCATCAGCTCAGATAAACAGTTTCCATCTTTTAATCAGAACATAAGATGCTGCAGTTCTGATCATGTGACTCATGTTTCCTGGTACAAAAGCTGATTAAAGATCCGTTTCACTTTGTTGTGTTTTTAAAACAAAATGATTTTTTTCTTGTTTTAAAGTTTTTCCACCTTTGGACAGAAAGTTGATCCTGCATCCAGAGAAAAACCTAATGCTTCTGTGCGTTTGCATGAGGATGCTGAGTGATGTTTATCTGAATTTATGCTTTTAGCATCTTTATGAGACAAACAGGAAGTGAGCGTGCTTTATTACAGCAAATCTAAAATAATCTGAAATGAGCTGCCCTAACCCTAACCCTCCTCTGTGAACCAGCACATGTGCTGCTGGATTGCAAACCTTCTCATTTAAGGATGGGGACCACTTCTCCTAAGCAATAGTTAACACGGGTGCTCCACAGGGCCATGGACCAAGTCCTCTAATGTTCTTCCTTTACACACTGGACTTTGTACCAATCCACAGCACAACACCACCATTAAAACTCAGACGAGGACTCCACTACAGGGCAGTGATGAATCTGTGGTCTTTTTTTACTTTATGAAAATTCAAAAACATATTTCGTTTAGAAATTGGTTCGCCTGACTTCATACTGGTCGGCACTGGTTAACCCTTGTAGATATTTGTCCCAAACGCCCGTAAAACCACATCTGACTTTAAAGCATCCAGATGAAGCATCAGGATTAGCACCTTCATCAGAAACCTGCTAATCCAGTCCTATAAATGTCTACTGCCCCCTGGTGGAGGATCTACAGGTGGAAAAGGGTCTGTTTTACTTGGTTATTATAGAATTACATAATAAAATAAACCTGATTATTATTATATAGGTTTGATAATAAAAACTGACAATAATTCAGTTTTTAAACTAAATTATTATTCAATATTTCAGGTTAAAAAGGGTTAAATTGATCATCACATTACTGGTACAGACTCCATCCTTCCTTCTGAATTTGTTTTTAGAGCAAAAACAAGTGCTGAGTCAGCATGTTCTACTCGGGTTTGGGAGGAGCTCAATGCGTTTACTCAAGTTCATTTCAGGTTAATTTCATCTACAAACAGATAAAAACTAGATGTTTAAAGTGTTTGCATGAGGGTTCTGAGGGAAGTTGATCTGATTTGTTTAGATTTATGTGTCTGATGTAGGAGGAACTTAAAGGTGGCAGAAATCTCATAACGTCTGTTTAAAAATAATAATAAAAATTTACTGTTGTGAATATTTAGACAGCAAATCAAAACTGAAATACAAAATATTTTTTCTGCAAATCCTAATAATAAAACAAAATCACACCAAACAAAGTTTCAAGTAACTTCACATTTTAACAAACCCACTTCCTTTATTGCAGTTGAGATAATTAATTTAACTACAAATAAATCGTTTGATCATTTTAGTACAAAGATATAAATATCCTGCTGGGAATAAGAAATAAAATCCGTTACAAGTTCAGATTCTCTACAGACTTGTTAAAGCTGCTGAATGAAATCTTAAATCACAAAAGGATTTGATTCTGTTTGCATTTAATAAATCAAATTTAGGACAAAATGAACTCATGTTGGTTTGTTTGGATCAAGGAAGTGACAAAAAGTGCAGTTCCCCCTTCATCCACTAGGGGCTGGCACCAGAAAGAAGCACGTTCCCATTGACTCCCATTACAGCAGAAATAAACATGTTTACAGCCACTTTAGGTTTAACAGGTCTAGTTTACCATCATGACAACTCTCATCCATTTAGCTGTAGCTTGAAATTAAGAATAGGGGCGTGTCCTTTTGATTGACGGGTGTCCGATGAGCCGTCAACGCTAGCGGCTCGTCCCCCTGCTCGCTCCAGGGAAGGCCTCAGCCTCGGCTTCACGTTAAAAGTGTTACAGCCTAGAGAGCAGAGGGTAGCAGTCACTCATCCACAGGACAAGATGCGTGACGCGGTGGTGGGACCCGCCCACTGCGCTTCACTTCAGCTCTTCAGAAACCTACGAGTGACGGCCCGGGGAGTTCGTCCATATTTTCTGAGTCGGTTAAAGATGGATTTAATTCCTGAATGTTAAAAACTTCCAGTGAGTCAAATAAAGTATAACTCAGAGCAGCAGAGCAGGATAACCAATCACTTCTGTTTATTAGGTTTCACTTATTAAATAAAAACAGGATTCTTCTCAGCAGTTTGTTTTTTAAGCATCATGAAAATGAAACATAAACCAGACGCGTTTAAAACTAGAACCGATAATCCCGTTGGTCCTGAACCGAATCCTCCACAACAAACCTCATTATTATTATTATTAGTGTTAAATCAGCCGACACTGAATCAGATGTTGATGAACTAACGAGAACTTCCTGAACCAGTTGATTTAACAGCTGGAGACGCTCCTGACAGCACAGATGGAAACATTTAGACCGATAATCTGACGGCTCAGATCCCAGCGCTAATCTCAGTTTAACGTGTGTTAGGTGTTTACTCCAGGTGTGGCTGCTGGTTGGGCTTAGGACTGATCAGGACCGTCTGGTCTGGTTCTGATGATCAGATCCAGCTTTGAGTTTAGTCTCAGATGAGAGGGTCTGAGGAGAAAACATCCGTCTCCCTCGTTTAAAACCTAAACGTTTCTGCTCAGTTTTCAGAACCGTGACGTGGGAAGGTGATGAAGAGGAGGAGGAGGAGGACATGTCTGCTGTGGTCCAGTGTTGGTCTTGTCCCGCAGCATCTTGAGCGCGGTGCTGGAGAAATCCCTCAGGATGTCCACCGTCTCCCTCTGCAGCAGCAGAGACTCCTGGACAAACTCCTGCTGGCTCTCCACCAGCTGCTGCACGGACTGAGCCAGCGTCTCCAGGGACTGGGACACGGAGGTGAGGAGCATCCGGCTGGCCCGCTGCTGCTGGAGGCTCTGGGAGGACAACTGGGCCACGTGCTCCTGCGACCGGCGCTGAGAAGACCCCAAAGGGAGGGGGTCGGACGGGTTAGAGGACGAGGAGGGGGGAGGGGCGGGAGGGACAGAACGAGCAGCGGTGGAAGGAGGAAGAAGAGGGATGGAGGTAGAGGAGGCTGCAGGGAGAGAAACAAGACCATTGGTTGTAGCTGAGGAGGAGGAGGAGGCGGGAGGAGGGGGGAGAGAGGGGGGAGTCACAGTGGAGCCTGTGAGGGACTGTGAAGGGGGAGGTGCAGCAGCAGAGGAGGGACCAGGAGAACATTTGGCAGAGTTCTGAGTTTGGTTCTGGCTGGTTCTGGAGTACGTGTAGATGGGTCGAATCCTCAACAGAGAGTTGCTAGGCAGCGGGTCCTGGGAGGTGGAGGGGGGGGCAGCAGAGGGAGGGAAGGAGGAGAACGTGGAGTCGTCGTTTTCTCCAAAATCCATCGTTTGTTCTGAAGAACAGAAACAAAATCCAGTTTTACTCAGAAGAACAAGAACATCCAGAACCAGTCAGTTCTGATGGACTTTAACCCGGTTCTGAACAAGATCCTCAACCAAGTTACCAAGAACTCCGGCTATGATGAACAAACAGCGTTTAGAATTAGTGTGAATTACAACCGGACCAGTTCCCCTCCCCACCACTGGTCGGCGCCATGTGCATCCAACAGGTTCCGCTCCCATCAGCCGTCACGGTGGATGTAGGCCCAGTCCCAATACGCGCACTTGCACCCTTCAATTGCGCGTTCCCGGCCAGGGGTGCGAGTGCGTAGGGTGTCCCGATTCTCAAGTGCGGAAGTTGACCACGCCCATTTTGCACCCTTAATCCGCACTTCGCCCAAGTCTGCAGCGATGCGGACTTCGGGCAAGGGTATTACCCACAATCCATTGCTGCGTGGGAATTTGGAAAAGAAGGCGGAGCAATGACTCAAATGTATTTTCAAGTGAAAGAAGTTCATTTTAAGACAACTAATGACATTTATTCATGCTCTGAATGTTTTAGATTAAGATATAAATGTGGACAGCAATTAATTTAAATTTAGTCAAATAATTGTTTGTTTGTTTGTTTGAAAGCTGTTAATAAAGATTTTTTAAAAAGCACAAACGACCGGCATCCCAGCATGCATCATGGTTGATGACGTAATGCTCACTGTCCCAATTCAGCAATTATTTGCACACTTGTGTACTACGCACTCGAAGCCTTACTGCTCACTTCCTCTAAGTGCACTTCACAGAAGGGTGTGAGCGCAGTGCGAGTATAGAAATTGGGCCTAAGTCTTTAACAGGCGGAGTTCAAATAAACCAAGAAAGATGGCGGTTCTGAACGTTAAAGAAAACAAGATTAATGTGAATTAATGTTTTTATTATTGATCACAGCCAAGATGGCGTCAGGCGGACAGTGATGTTTGTGCTAACCAACAAATTAAAAAAAAAAACTGTCAGACAGCCAATTCACTTGTGGGGTCAGCTCAATTCAAGATGGCCGCCCCATCTGATTGTTCATCTGAATTTAACGTTTGAATTTTTGCTTTTGAGGTGGCTCAGGCATCTGGTTAGGATGCCTCCTGGACGTCTCCCTGGTGAGGTTTTCCGGGCACGTCCAACCGGGAGGAGACCTAAAGGAAGACCCAGGACACGCTGGAGGGACTATGTCTCTCAGCCGGCCAGGGAACACCTTGGGATTCCCCCGGAGGAGCTGGCCCAAGTGGCTGGAGAGAGGGAAGTCTGGGCCCCTCTGGTTAGGCTGCTGACCCCGCTACCCGACCCCGGAGCTTTTGTGTCATTTAGGACTTCTGATTTAGACTTTTCTGTATAAAAATCCAAACAGCGTTTTGTTCTTACCTCCGTCTTCCGCCAGGTCAAAGTCAGAGGAGGACTGAAGAGGATCACCTGGGAAGCATCACAAAGAGCTGGGCTCAAACCACATTTCTCCATTACTATAATAGAAACATCCACATCTAAACATCTCAGCTGCTAAAGGAAACCACCGTGGGCCCGGTGCTAACGTACACCAGATTAGACCGACTCAGAATAAAATCTGATTCGATTATTATAAGTTTCGATTATCTCTGTAGTTATGCTGCTATAGGCTTAGACTGCTGGAGGACATACTGACCACTTTCCACACTCTGCTACTCTCTTCTACCACCACTCTATAATTGCATTATTTCCTGTTATTCCAGCTGTTAACTTTATTTTCTCTCTAAGTGTTTTTCTCCCCAGAAGAAGCTACACTGGCGTTCTGCTGAGCTGTGGTGGCCTCATGGAGGGGGCCATCGGCTGGCACACTGCTGCCAACCACCTAACATTCTCCCTCTCCTGATATTACATCTCACTTTCTTTAACATAGAATGTGCTACTATTAGTTCACCTATTGAATTAATTATAGATTCACTCAGATAAAGACAATAAAGTTTCTCTTACTAAATAGAACTTCTACTAAGAAATCACAGTGTAGCCATAGAAACACTACTTGATCTATATGGTGTGTGTGTGTGTGTGTGTGTGTGGGTGTGTGGGTGTGGGGTGTGGGTGTGCCTGCTCTGTCTTCTCAACCCCCAGTGAGCCGTAGCGGATGGCTGCTCATACTGAGCCAGGATCCTCTGGAGGTTTCTTCCTGTTAAAAGGGAGTTTTCCTTCCCACTGTCGCTACATGCTTGCTTAGTATGAGGATTGTATCAACACACAGTCAGTGTCTTGATGCAATCTGCTGGGTTCCTTATATAGGAAACCTTTTTACTGATTGGCTTAATGAACTGAACTGTATTGGAATGTTTAAGAGCCTTGAGACGACTCTTGTCGTGATTTGGCGCTATAGAAATAAACTGAATTGAATTGATTTCCTGCAAATAAAAATCCTGAATATTCTCAGAAATTTAAACCAACTTCAAATAAACTCTGTAGGATTTTTGTTTTTCTCTTTAAAAAATTCATATTTTCTCAAGTTTTAAAAGCTCAATTTTAGCTGACTAATAAAAATTCAACAGGCTGTAATTTCCCATCTCTTATAAAAAAAAACACTTAAAATACCAAAACTCTCCCTGTTGTGACCTGGACTCCAGTGAACCTGAACATTAATGATGTTTTGATGCAGAGCTGATGGAGTACTGACCCGGTTCTTTCTCTGGGGAGGACAGAGGTGAAAGGTCAATGGAGAAGCCTTCAGGAAAGGACTGGGAGTTCTCATTGATGCTGAGGTAGGAGTAGGGCGGCGCTGACGAGGTCGGACCTTTCCAGAAGGAATTGGAGAAATCTTCGTCGTGACTCAGGTCTGGATCACTGTTTCCATCTGAGATAAGAAATAAAGCAAACCTGGTAAATTATTCAGAACCATCCGTTTGTCCTCTTCAGCGTCAGCTGCAGGAGGGAGGAGGGTCTGCTGCAGCACACCTGATCCAGTGGATGAATCACCTGTGCAGCAGCTCATCAGGCTCTGCAGAATCACCTGCTGACTGACATCAGGTGTGTTGGAGCAGAGTTAAAACTAAAACATGCTGGGACTAAGTTTCAGACTCCTTCTCTAGGTCCTGAATTTGCCGACATTCTTCCAGATTCGCGCTTCCCTTTGCCTCACCTCTCGATGGACTCATCATCAGGATTTTGTGGACCATCTTCTCCACCGGGCCCAGTTTCTTCTTCCTAAATTTCATGCCGTTGGGGCCCCGCAGGGCCATGATCCGACGCTTTCCGTCACATTTCAGGTCCGTCCATTTCTTCATAATCTGACGCACCTGCAGGAACAACGAACCCTCATTATTACACCAGCTGTGCTGTGAGAGGAGACGATGCTCAGCTTTAACCCAAAACCTTCTGGACTCAAAAAGGTCAAATCTAGGCGTCTACCGGCTCCTTAGAGTTAGACTATAAACGTGAAGGTTTGCAAAGTAAGATGGACAAAAGTCATCGTTATGTTTAGATAAACTTAATGTTTATGGAGAAACTGCAAACACAAATATCCGTTTTAATGTGGTCTAGGTTAAAATGACCCGGTCACAAACCTCTCTGTAATTTTCTCCCAGACCGTTGACCTGATCCGTGATTTCAGCCCAGGTCTGCTTCTTGGACTCTGCCGACACACCCTGGTTAAACTTCCCTAAAAGATGAAAACACTTGATGTAAAGATTCTGAACCCAGAGTAAAGAATCAGCGGAGAAAACTGAACATAAACACACGGGCAGGAGGGTTGTTTCCCAGCAGCGATCAGCTGGAAGGAAAACCACATTCCTCACCGACACCCATCTCAAATGTGGGCTACAACACACGTCTACGTTTGATAAGCAGCTGATTTTGAGTAATTCAGATAACACAAACGGCATCCCTTTCTTCTGACTCACTCAGGAGGATGAATCTGTTCCTCTTTACTGCATCCAGAAGCGTCTTGATCTCATGGTAGGAGAACCTGGGTTTGGGTTTCAGCGCTCCTTTTACTTCTCCGACCCGTAACTCGTCGTCCTCCTCGCGCCACGTGGCCGACGCGGCTGAGACGGCTGACATGGCTCTCCCACTGCCGCTTCCTCTCCTCACCTAAACGTCAGAAAAGTCCAGTTTCCCCTCCTGCAAAGAGGAGAAAAAAGTCACTTAACCTTCAAAATGAACCATTTTCACACAAATTCAACTCCGTTTCTGTCCTGTAGAGCAGGGGTTCCCAACCTTTTCTGACTTGTGTACCCCCTCAGCCATTTTCTCACACCACGAGTAACCCCTTTAGTCAAACATGATGATTCTCCAAAAGTTTAACGTACAACTGATTAAGTCATTGTATTAAAACTCCCCAACCCTGAACCACGTCTCACTTCCTGTCTGGCTCATGAATTCTTTAACTTTCTGACATCCTATCCTCATGCGGCGTCCAGATAAAGACTCCATGCAGAAACTTTCTGGAGCTCTGCATCCAGATCTGCACCACAGCCGGTGTGAATGCTCTAATGGACTCGAGAGTTTTCATCGGTGCAAAACTGCACTGCATCCGTTCTGCATTAAGTGTGCATATTTATGTCATTAACTGTACATTACTGCATTTTTACATTTGGGTATTCATTAAGCATAAACACATCCCAGCACAATGTCTTTTTTTACCAGAGCACAGTCAATGTAGAATGATGCATCATCTGGGAAATTAAATAGCAATAATCCCACGTCTCCCCTGTAATGTGCTCGCATACCACTAGGGGTACGCGTAACCCTGGCTGGGAAGCACTGCTGTAGATAATCTTAGGCCCAATCCAAATACTCGCACTTCGCCCTACGGTCGGGAACGCGCAATTGACGGGCGCAAGGGTGCAAGTGCGAGTGATTGGGCCTTATGGTAGCTTTGGGGTCAGGAACCCACAATGCAACTCCAGGTGGAGGTCTTTAGATCACCTCTAGAAATGAAATGAACTTAAAAATATATGTTGGGTGTAGGACTGGGCAACATGACCTAAAATCAATATCACGGTAACGATATCGATAAACGGACGATAACTTAATGTATGTGCCAAAACAACAGTTGTCCACTAGATGGCGCTGTCACGTGTATTACTTTGAGTCACGCTGTCATGTGACTGGAGGTGGTACAGCTTCTTTAAAGGACATGAACCTCGCCAACGTACACACATCTATTCATTTTTTATTACCAGATTTATTGCCATGGGGAAAATGATATCGATTAGGGTTCGAAATTTTGATAATGAAACAATTTAGATTTATTGCCCAGCCCTAGTTGGGTGGTATGTTTTTACTGTACCTATAAAATCAAACATGGGTATAGTATTAAATACCACGAGCATTAAGGAGATTTTTTTAAACAAACAAAAAGATTGTTTCTAAAAGGACATTTTTAGGAATATCACAGTTTTATTGAATTTAATAGAATGATGCACAATTTTCCAAATGAATTAGATGTGATGACTCCCACTCCAGACAACTTCAGTATAAGAAGTAGGTGGTACAGATTCTGATGAAAAAAAGATTTTGTACCTGAGCGAGAACTCTCCACACACTCAGAAAAAAAGATAATTATCAAAAATAAATACTTATGAAATAAGTATTTATGAACGTAAACTCGAGCTGCTTTTCAGGATAATGTTTATTTCCTGTTTGTAACCCTTCACTGCCCCCTGCTGGTTCAAATCCACAGTAAACAAACCTTTGAATATCCCCTCAAAATCTCCAATGTCCTGTTATTAATTCAGCTTTTCAAATAATCAGTGTATGTTTATTTATTTTATTAAAGTCAAAAGGGTACAACTGTAAAAAATGTTTCTTTAATGTGTTTCACATCAGTAATGAAAATAGACTAAATGTAAAAATACCCTCATTTAGTTTCCATGGATTACTGTTTGTTTTTACTCTAAATACTAACGTTGGTTTTGTTGCATTTTATTGATTAAAACGTAACGTTAACGCTATTTAATAAAGTTACGCATTTGTTTAATAGCCTTTTCAGTCATTTAAATGAAGGACGCAGCGTTGGGTCACGTGGTGCGTCTGAGCCAATCAGCTGCTCTCCTCTCGTGTCTTTGTTGAGTCCAAGCCTGATCCTCCTCGGACCGCAGCGGCTCCGCCATCTCCGCTAACCACACCGACCAAACACGTCGTTCAGCGGCGACAGTCAGAGACGCAACGGCAGAGAGGATGTCGGTGCGAATCCGCGGATGTATCGTGAATGCTGTGGTGAAGCTAAGGGTCGTAAAAATGCGTCGTTTTGCTGTTTTCGGCGCTAACACACGCGACTAACGGCGGCCAAGATGGAGGGCGACGTTTGTGTTCGCGCTCGGCTCGGATTCTACCTTTTCGCTTCTACTTCGCTTTGCGCCTTCTGTTTTACGTTCGTATCTGCGGATGTGCGGCGCAGAATTCAACGAGAAATGACGGGAAATAATTACCAGTTGGGAAAAAAGATGGCGTTGTTCTCCCCTCTTTCCTCTGAGGTTCTCCCTCTCCCGAAAGTTCGGAATGACCAGAAATGCGCAGACTCCGCAGCGCGAGATTTTTTTTTCTTTCCTGAACGCGCAATATTTTCACCCTGCTGCGCGCCCCCAGCTGGCGCGGAAACTGTCTGCACCAACACTCTCAAAGTTCAAACACATTTCCCAAATAATACAACTGTTTCAAGACATTGATCATTTTTTCCTTTAATAAAATTTCACAATCTGATATTTATCAGAATAGATGAGTTCAAAATGATCCAGATAACATTTTGGCTCCACTTGTCAGGTCACAAATCATTTAACTTAACATTTTAATTACTACTTTAGAAAAGAAACCTACTCATGCTTGAATGTCACTTTTTAGTTGTCATTTAAAACAAATCAAAGATTTATTCCAACAATTAGCAATTAAAATGCACAACCAATCAATAATGAGAATATAAAAAACAGCTAATTAATATTCAACATGTGAGTTTATGTTAACAAGAAAATCAACTAAAATACATTAGCTGATGAAAGTACAAACCAATCAAATTGGCCAATTATAAAATACAATGTGTTAAAAAACCCAACCATACTGCATTTCATTCCTAAGAAATGTTTGGGCATTTTTAGCAAAACCTTGATTAGGTTAGGTTTCTCTCTTTAAATGGCAGAGTGGGATTATTTACATAATCCCATCGCATCGCTGTGTCATCATAGATGTGGAGAAGCTGGAGACCGATGAGGCGCAGTTCTAGGTTTGTCCGCTTGGTGTCGCCAGAGACCGTCTCCTGAAAATAAATACGTGTTTCTTTCCTCAGAGCAATACCCGCGGTGGCCTACAGAGGGCACCACCACACATACGTGTTTCCATTATCTCAGACTGGGAACTGGGTGGTGAAAAGTGGATTTATACTGGGATCTGATAGCTGTAACATTTATTTATCTTTACCTCTTAGAGTAGTGAGCATTATTACTTTATTGTTTTAGCGTTACACCCAAGAAGCTTCTCAACGCTGCGTTATTCACATCATCACGTTCACATTTTAGATTTTATAGATTAACAGTGTGGTTCTGCTCCCTGCTGTTGCTGCTGGTGATAGTTCTGCTGCAGCGACCCACTTTCCCCACACGGGTCATTAAAATGAACTCTGCTGAGTGGCCAGGCTGCTTTAGAGGACGAAACACAGCTAGAAACGCATGCAAGCGCCACTTTAATCATCTTTCCCACTAAAAGATTTTGTATAAATCTAAAAAACACACTGGTACTCTAAAATTGCATTCAAATGTTTTATAAAGTTTCATTACGATGCCTATAAACCATATAGGCCTGTGTCAGAAAATGACACTGTTTGGTTCAGATAAGCAGATATTTCAGTCCGAACAGTTAAACTAAAGTAAAAAAATGATTCACTTTTCTCTTTTTCTGGTGCTGAAATGATGGAAAAATCATTCTTAATTTCTGTCTGAACTTCTTGCAATATATCAGAGTCCTGCTGCTGCAGAAGTTCCTGCATGTGTTGCCAAATAATGGAAGGGAAAACTGCTAAAATCTCCTTTTATGTTGTCAATTTAAATATAAACAGTCAGGTTTGAGTCATTCTTGGTCAAAGCTACAAGGAGCTGAGGAACCAAACATGGCTCCAGGGCTGCAGGTTGAAGACCTCTACACAAGAGATGGTCTGATATTTTATTTTATTTATCTTTATTTAACCAGGAAGGTCCCATTGAGATTAAAAACCTCATTTTCAAGGGAGTCCTGGCCAAGAGGCAGCAAACGTTAGTTACAAATTTATTTATTTTTTCCAGTTACACAGACATGTTATGTACAGAATTACAGAAGGCAGTTACAGCACAGGGAATCTGTCTCAAGGGCTCTCAGTCTGGTTTTAAATGTATTCAAGGAGATAAACTCGTTAGTTTCCAGTTTTCCTGCAGCCTGTTCCATGCAGAAGGAGCAGAGTGAACAAAAGCCAGAGTAACAACTGATCGTTTGCACGCAGACTGTGAGAAGTTATATTTCTCCGTGAGATTAAGTTACAGATGTAGTTGGGTAGTAATCCAAGCATGGCCTTGTAAATGAAAGTGTACCAATGTGCCAACCTCCTGGTGGACAAAGAAGGCCATCCCACTCGAGAATACAATTCACAATGATGGGTCAGTGGTCTACAGTTAGTAATAAACCTCAGCGAGGCATGATAAACCACATCAATCTTACCAAGACACTGTGCTGAGGCATTCATATACAAAAGGTCTCCATAATCCAGAACAGACAGAAATGTTGCAGTAACTAGTCGTTTTTGGCCTCAAAAGAAAAACACAGTTTATTTAGAAAAAAGAAACCCAGTCTGAGTTTGAGTTTCTTCACAAGATGATCTATATGGGGCTTGAAGGAGAGGGAGTCATGGAGCCAGACACCAAGGTATTAGTATGTGTGGACCACCTCTATGATATTTCCCTCCAGAGTGGTCACTGGGGGCATACTTACAGGTCTTTTTTTAGAGTTTGAAAACAACATTAGTTTAGTTTTGTCAGCATTGAGGACCAATTTTAACTGCAGAAGTGTTTGCAGCTTTAGTGGGGGATGTTCCAAAACAGTAAATGATTGTGTCATCAGCATAAAAGTGCAAATTAGCATCCGACACATTTTGTCCTATGTCATTAATATACATAATGAACAAGAGGGGTCCCAAAACTGATCCCTGTGGTACTCCCTTGTGGACACTCAAAAATTCAGAGGACAACCCATCACATTTAACGCATTGAGTTCTGTCCTTCAAGTAGTCTGTGAACCATGAGATCGCATGTTCAGACAATCCCAAACAAGGAAGCTTTTGTTTAAGATATGAACAAGTCTAACACAAAGGATCCGCAGCATCCCATCAGAAGTTCCCTCACTACTGAAGACGATGTTCTGTAAGTGAATCTCCAACAGCAGAATAATTAAAAAAGCTCAGTTTACAGAAAAAGAGGAGAGATTCTATCGTTTCATGAGGTTGTTAGCTTTCTGGTTGGCAGCTTCGATCCGGGACACGTTGAGATTAGCCTGCAGGGAGAGACGGGAGTAAAAACAAACAGGAAGAGGGAATTAGACACTGATTCAGGTCCGTCTCTCTCTGTGGTGGTTATTCAGGTGGACAAACATTTATACACACAAATAAATCAAACAGTAATGCTGCATGAACTTAAAAAAATATGTTCGTTTTTAGATCACGTGATGCCTAATAAAATGTAGGAGAATTAAAATCATTTTTAGAGTGTAAAAGCTTCAGATCCAGCTCTAAGTCTTTCAATTATGCCTTATTTTAGTTTTTAATGTAATTATCTGGTAACTGGAGCTCAAACTCAGACTTTTTACTAAAAAGCATACTTGTGAGCTCCAGTCATAAAATGTGACCAAACCCAGCAAACATGACAGAAAACGAACCCAGATCCTGACAACAGCCTCATATTTATGTATGAAACCAGAAAACCACCCCCCGAGTCAGGTCTGGGGACCAGAGACTTTAGCGGCTCAGCTACACACGTTTAATGATGCTAAATAAATCTAAACGTTCAGACCTGTGCTGACTTTTAACTTGGGGGTTTTAGTCCTTTGACCTGATTTAGATGGTTCTACTTTTGCAGACTTTTTGCCGTTTTGGCTCCAAACGGATCTACCTGACCATGAAACATCCCCTTAACACAGATTAATCAGTAGAGGCCACTCCCACACTGGCAGGTAACCCAACAGGGTCACCATGGTAACGTGACCTCACCTTCTCACGTATGCGATCGATCTGGTCTTTCTGGGACTCCAGCTCGTTGCCGATGTCCAGAGCCATGCTCTTCAGGTTCCCCACGATGCTGCTGACGTGAGTCAGGTTCTCCTCCATCTCGTCCTCTCGGGCGTCTTTGGTCACCCTTAAGCAAACGGGAGTGAGTTACGTGTGTGTGTGTGTGTGTGTGTGTGTGTGTTTGTTCAGCTGCCTGAATGATAGAATCACCTGTCAGGTGTTTGAAAAGAAAAGCAAACACACACACACACACACAGCTGCCTCCTCTAACAACACACTGCTCATTGATTCCTCTCTACCTGCGGATGTGTCCTCCGCTCATGATCATTTGCTCTCGCTCGTCAACGACCCGAGATGACGGCGGCTGATTGGACATGACCCTGTCCTGATTGGAGGCTCCGCCCCAAACTGCCTTGTACGCCCCGCTCTCCTCAAAGGCCTTCAGTCTGGGGAGAGAAAGTCACCCGATGAGCATCTTTTAACTGAATTCATATGTCATGTGAATAGGTTAGGGGTCTGCAACCTGCGGCTCTGGACCCACATGCGGCCCTTACGCCCTGCTAAAGAGGAACGTTCGCTTTTAGAGGTTCTTCTATTTAATTTGTTGCAATAAGTTCATCAAACACCAGAAAACTTCTAATAACATGAAACGGCTGCCTGTGTAAACCAGACGTAGGACTTAATTATTCTACATCCACTGGAAAATGAATCTTTTATTAATCCTAATTTATTTAAACTAAGCAAGCATATAAACAATAAAAAGTAATGAGTGGCAGGAAAATAAAACTATTAAAAAATGAAACAAATTATCAGGATTTTTTTGTTAAATTTGAAAGAAACTAATTTCCTTCCTTGTTTGTTTAAATGTTAAGGTTCCTGCTCAAGTCTCAGGAAGTGAAGGAGTCTAAGATGCAACTTAAAGCTTTATTTATGTCATGGTGTGGATTGTTTTTCTTTAGATGTAGGAAAACCTGAAGAAGCAGAGCACAGTTCCCAACAACAAGGTGCCAATTTTCTATACTTCAAATAATCAGTGACTTAAGCGACTAAGATTATAGTCAGCAGGACATCAGGTGGCCTTTTTAGTCGTAAAGGTTGCAGACTCCTGAGTGAGGTGATGCACAGAGTGGGTTTATGTATAATAAACATGTGTCAGGCAGAGCAGAAAGGTAAGCAACTAAAAACAAAACAAAAACATTAAAAAACAGCTGATAAACCACACACACACACCTTCACCTACTTATCACAGGTGCAGAGCCCGCAGCACTTTCCCAGGTCAGTCAGGTTTTTCTCTGCCTCCTTCATATCAGAGTTGATCTGATCCAAACCCTCCTCTATACGCTCCAACTGCTCTACAGGAGGAGGAGCAGGAAGAGGAGGAGGACAATGCAAAATTAAAATAAAAAACAACTAAAGCTAAAAAGCAGCTGCAAGCACACAAAACATAAAAAAATCATAAATAGTCACTTTGCACCAACGTCTACCGCGAGCTGTTTGCAGTGCGACCTCAGAGCCCAGTTTCATTATGGCTTTCTCTTGATTGACCCTTTTTTGGATCAATTTTTACTTTTTGCAACCAGATGTTGCTATTGAGGGTTTTTTCTTCTACTTTCATCAGCCATGCCATCTCAATGCCTAACAACAGAAACAGCACTAGTAACGGTTTAGCTTTATAGGCCTGGGTTGAGCCACGTTCCACTTCTGCACCCGTGCATGCTCGTATGACTGTGAAGTCGTAAAACGTTTGCAGAACAGATCAGAAAACATGACTAAGAGATAAATGTACTGGGGGCGGGGCTTACAACCAACTTTCTTGTAACTTTCCTGTCTGATTCTTACGTATACAGAATCAGTGTAAGTGGAATGCAGCCCTTTCATCTCAAATCATATCTGGTCAATATTCAAGATGATTTATTATGTTTTGTGAACTTTAGTAAATCTTCTCTATCTGATTTTCTCAAACCCGATTGGTCATTTGGAGCCCAAACCCTCATCTGCACACATCTGCTTGGAGATGACGTTTAATGGAACTGGGCCCTGCTGTGTGCTGTTGTCATTGCCGGACGTACTTCCTGAGAGGCCAGATACACAGACCACAGCACTGGGCCATGTCCGTCAGGTTCTTCTCTGCCTCTCTCATGTCTCTGTTTATGGAGTCCATTCCTTCCTCAATACGCTCCAGCTGTTCTGTTAGGAACACCGGATTTAAAGATGGAGCGCTTTAGGGTGTTGAACCAACAACTCACCAATCAGCTCAACTTCAGACAACATGTATGAGAAATCAGAGAGCTGAGTGCAAACATTATAATGGAAATCTGACATTTGATGTTGGTGGCTTAGTCAGAGTAGTTGAAAAAGTCATTTAATGTTTTTTTTTAACAGAATATACAAGGTCTGGGAGATTCTCCAGAACCCATCAGCTGGTGAAGTTACCGAAACAACCAAATGCTTAGGATGAATTCTGTTTCATTTGGACAAAAAATAAACCAACATCCAAAGTGTGTCGCTGCCTTTTTAAAAAAGGCATCATTTGCCGTCAGTTTCACATCACGTGGTTATTTCTGAGGAGTTTTTTTGTTGAGCAGCTCTTCCAGATCGCCGGTGAGCCAGGGTTTGTTATTGGGGTAGAGCCTCACTGTTCTGGTGGGGATGAAGCTGTCCACACAGACCTTTAAATAATCAGTCACACACACCGTCATGGTACTGATGTCAGCTCCAAACATCCCAGAAGTGTCTTCTGTTGAATCTTGAGGGGTGAATCACCCGTAAATAAATACACACAAAATTTCTCAGAATGTGGAACTGATGGCTATGGAAGGATTTAAAAAACAAAAGTATGCTGATTATGATAATATCACTTCAAACACTTAATCCACACAGTCAGTATTTATATGACGTAATCTGAAATAATTCTGCTTGATGGAAATATTTAGTTTACTTTATGTTCCAGGTTTGATTTTGCTTTAGAAAAAAAAACGCAAATATAATATAATATCTATATATATGTATATATATATATATATATATATATATATATATATATTATATATATAATATATATTATATATATAATATATATATAGATATCTATATATCTATATATATATTATATATATAATATATATTATATATATAATATATATATAGATATCTATATATCTATATATATATTATATATATAATATATATTATATATATAATATATATATAGATATCTATATATATAGATAAATCAGATTATGGGGATTTAATTGAGGAGTTTTTTGTTTAGGAGTTCTGTAAATAAAATGATCATCCTGGTGAATTATTCCATATGGATGCTATAAAAATGGACCAGTATTTGAATGATTCATATTTTGATGTAGAAAACTATTTATATCAAGTTAATATAGTTAATATTTACTTGCATGAATCCTGATAGTTAATTACCTCCTTGTTCATCTAACCTCACCACAATCTGGATGCCGAGGTCTTTACTCTGGAGGAGGAACATAAAACATAAAAACACTTCATGAAAATAAAATTAAAACCTGACTAATATAAATATATATACATGATAATGCTGTGACGTGTCGTTGGTCTGTTTATTTCTTAAACGCAGCAGTTTAGAAGGATTTAATTTGTTTTGACGTGTGTTTTTGTGTAAAAGTTTTTCATATTTTAACAACCTGTAAAGAGCTCACATGAGCAGCCTCTGTTCAAATAAACATCTCTATATATGTGAACAGAGGCTCTTCAGGTATAGTAGGAAACATAGCATTATTGATAACTTTTACACAGAAAACACTTAAATCTTGTTTAAAGACATTTGGTCAGTCAGGTTCCAGAATAAAAATAATCTATGATGAGTTTAATCAGCTTTGTTTTTCATTTCGAATCATGATGGGTGAGTGAGTGAGTGAGTGAGTGAGTGAGTGAGTGAGTGAGTGAGTGAGTGAGTGGGTGGGTGGGTGAGTGAGTGAGTGAGTGAGTGAGTGAGTGAGTGAGTGAGTGAGTGAGCGAGCGAGCGAGTGAGTGAGTACCTCCTCCCCCAGCTGAACCATCCGTCTAGTGCTTTCCAGGGACTAAAAACAAACAAAATCAAAAGTTGTTTTAGTTTCTATTGAACAACAACATGTTTCATTTTAAATAACGAGCCTTGATTGTTACGAACATCTGAAACATTTGAGCCGACAGGATTTTAAACCCTTCAGAAAAGAATTAAAGGCACACTTGGCAGTTTTGGCTTGCTTTTAGCACCCCCTAGTGTCCGTTAGTCAAACCAAAAGTGAAACTCATCTCCTGGCTGTGCGTTGGTCTTTTTAACACCTTAATCTAACAGCTGAAACGTCTCCTCAGCCTTCATTAGTGTCTACAGGAGCGGTTCATCACTAAATCAAACACATCAGCTGTGTTCATGATCTAAAACATGCAGGAAACGTGCTGGAAGCAGACTGCAGCACCAGGCATGTCAGCTCCACTTTACTAAGTCCAACAGGGACCGGACCGCCACTCTGAAGTTGCAAGTGTGGTATTCTGGCCACAGAGGGCGGTGGGGGTCTGAGTGACATCATTAACCCTGTAAAGGGTCATTTTAGCACACACTGGCTCAAGAAGTTGCATAGTATGGCTTTAATGATTTTCTTTGACCCTGAATTATTTCAATCCTTTAGTAGTTTATTTTTTTAAAACAGGCTTATTTATTATATTTTCATTATGAAACCCTATAATGAAGTTGAATACATTTATATTGTCCTATTAAACATGCTCTAGGATCAGTGTGTGTTTAAAATTTTGATTTGATCGAAGACCATCTCCCATTTAAAATGTATATATTTTTTTATTTATTTTCCAAAAATAATAAACAATAAAAATATTATTTATTATATTTTATCTTTTTATGTATGAAAACATTTTCTATGAACATCAAACATAATAACTCCTCAGAGCTCACGTCTGTTACACTGTGTGTGTGTGTGTGTGTGTGTGTGTGTGTGTGTGTGTGTGTGTGTGTGTGTGTGTAGTGCAGCCTATGACCTCATCCATGTCTGATATCTCTCAGGGAGACTAACCATCACCATGGCAACCAGGTGAGCCAGGTGTCGTTAAGGAGAACTCCCACCGGGCTCAGAACAGGTTGTGATCACGTCTCCTGTGTTTGATGTGTGGTGAGCTGATTATTTTCAGCTTTGTGTTGTTAAATCGAGTTTCCTTCACCTCTGAGCAGAAAAACCCAGACAGCGCTAAAGAGTTTAGCCTAAAGGTTTTTTTACGGCTGATAAAGTCTGAGCTTCTGAAACTGGCCTTTAGGAGTGAAGCTGCTTTTCTGATTTAAAGCGGGTCACAAAACCATCAGGTGAGCTGCAGAATTGTTGCTGTGAGAAGCTTTTTGTCCCAGATGAAAGCCAAAAACACTTTTTACACCTGTTGTAGACGCCTAGCAGGAGAGAACTTAAACGCTTTTGTTAAAATTCTGCAGCAGATTTTCCTGCCAGTTCTTAAGCAGAAACAACTCAGGAAGATCAGAGTCTGAATCAGTAAGAGTTATAATTCATCATGTAAAGAGAACAAACAACAACATAGTGACGCTTTAAGGTTGAAACCCAACGGACATAAAACTTTAGAAATCATTTGAGATAATTACCTCATCTGTGACCTGATTGGCCCTCCTCTGTAGCTCCTCCTGCTCTGTCAGGATGGGCGGGTCTTCACGGCTGTTGGCCATTTGTGTGTGTGTGTGTGTGTTCAGTACCAGATGATCAGGCCAGGCTGCAGCATCAGCTGGTTTTGATATCTGAAATGAGAGAAAATGCTACTTTAGTTTCTTTCCTTTAACAATAATGTTTGTACCTGTAATGGATGCGTACCACCAGCAGGAGGAAGAAGAGAGAAAAGTGATATCGTTTTAAAAACAGTAAATGGCCTGTATTTGTATAGCGCCTTCTAGAGTCCCACAACCCCCCAAGGTGCTTTAAAACAACGATTCACACACTGGTGGTGATGAGCTACAATGTAGCCACAGCTGGCCTGAGGCGCACTGACGGAGGCAAGGCTACTGAGCGCTGGTGCTGCAATTTGGGTTAAAAACACAACAACTGCAACAGACTGAGCAGGACTCAAACCTGCAACCTTCTGATTACACTGCGGGCGCTTAACTCCTCTGCCACTGTCGCCCCCTAATAACCAGAGATGAACATTTGACTGATGCCTGTTTGTTCTATACATCCCAAAATGTTTCTCCTTGATTAACTAAAGGCGAATTAGAGTGGGCCGAGGACGTTTCCCTGTGGGACGCCAGAAAGAACTCAGTTATGTTGTGTTCAGTAACTGTGTTTTTGTAAGTCTGTGTGTGACTTTAACTAATGCTGACTCAGATTTCCTCCTGTCTGATGGCCCACTTGACCCAAACTGGGCCTCCAGGCAGGTGTTTGATCTTCATGATAATTAAACGGGACATTCATGCAGACGCATGCACATCACACCTATTCTCTCAGATTTACACTGGCTCCCGGTCAAATTTAGGATTCATTTCAAAGTCTTGTTATATGTATACAAGGCTTTGAGTTGGTATGGGTGGCTCCTCCACACTCACTTTGCCTCTCAGACAGGCTGCAGCAGCATCATAATTAGATCCAGCTGCTGCTTATCTCCTTGTTAAGGGATGATGAAGCTGAAGAAAAGGAAGGTTCTAGATGTTCTGATTACAAAACTGAGTCAAGTGATTCAGAGAAGGTTCAACAAGTAAACTAACCTTTAAAAAGTCTCTCAGTTACTCTGCAGACTTGTTTCAACACAAAAGCAGAAGAATTAAATGATTCTCATCTTATTTGTCCATTCATTTGCTAATTTACCGACTTCTGTCGTTTATAAAATATTATTTCAACGCTTTGCTTGTCTGAACTCTCTCTTACCTTTCCTCAGTTTTTTTCTCCTCTTTAGTTTCCAGATTTTCCAAATAAAACCGCCAAGCTTCTGCCGAGTCCGACACCTGCTGCTCTTCCTCGGTTCTCCTTCCTCAGCATCCCAGCTTCCCCATCCTCCTCCTCCTCCCCCGCTCCACTCCTCTACACCAGCTCCTCCCCCCTCACAAACACACCTTGTTTAGCAGGAGTCAAAGAAATCCTCACAAGACTAAAATTTATCTAACATTTCTCTCAGCACAAAGAAATCCAAGTCCATTTGTTTATCATCATCTGATACATTCTTATAAATACAATATGATGATGTAAATATTAACGTTATTATAATTATTAGTGAAGGTTTGGTTCATAACTAATCCACCATTCTGTTTTTATTGCTCTGCTGGCTGTGCTTTGTGAAGCGTTACCGCCCCCTCTTCACCAACTAATTATCTCTGTGTGTGTGTGTGTGTGTGTGAGTGTGTGTGTGAGTGTGTGTGTTTATATTCAGATGTGACTACTCAAAGTTTTCCAGTAATTGTTGATTATTTGATTTGCTTGTCAGGTAAAAATTATTAATTCCAAAGATTTAATTCATGTTTGGTTCCGGTTCAAGCAGGTCTGTCACGTTGATAAAAACTGAAAAAGTTTATTTTGTCTTGGGAGGAAAATTTCAGGATTTCGATATTTGAAACACATCAAAATCCTTTTCTTGACCCTTTGAACTCACATCATCTAAAAACTCTGGTCTTTGATGCTCTCAGGTCTCCATTATTAATATTGTTTATTTTAATAAACTACATCTCCTGGTTCCTTCCAACAAAATGACCTAAAAGAAGTTTGTTTCTGCAATAAATTAAATTATGGGAACATTTTTCTCATCTGGCAGAAAAATAAAAACACAAAACATTTTTACTTCACTTTCAGTTCACTTTATTCTTTTAAACATTCTGAGTCTTTTTCCATAACTGATAGCAACCTGATTTAAAAAAACATTTTAAAAGTAGATATTTGTGCATATGGGATGTTGCAGTGCCACCTGGAGGCAGGAAACCAGCGGTGCCTCCGCTCCAGTCTGGTCCCAGTTTCACCTGTTTTTTATTTCCTAAAGGCACAGTAACGGTTTGGTCCCATTCACATGAATATGGTGGATTTACAGACACAACTTGAGATGATGCAAGAAGCCTCTCTTCTTCATCAGCTCATGAATACATCGTCAGCTGGAGCCACTGAAAGACAGAAAAGATTCAAGTCAGTTTCTGATCATCGTTCTGAAAATCGTTCTGCTAGCCTAGAAATCTAGACAGACAGTAGCAGAAGCAGGACGGTCTAGCCACGCCCCACTGGAGCTTCAGCGGCCCGAACAGTCTCGTGTCCGGCCAATCACAGCGCTCCGTCGCTTTGGTGGGCGGGATGAACACCAGCGCTACGACTGAGCAAAACAACAAAGATGGCGACGGCTCAGTTGGAACGGCTTTGGCTTCAACTTTGGACTATTTAGACTTTAATCTTTGGGTTTTATCTTTGAGTCAAGAGCAGATAAAGGTAGTTTATTCAGGAAAATGATGTATTTGCGTCTTCAACAGTGTATGGAGGACTGCCCCGTTGACTGACATCCGTAGCGGTGAGTACGTCACGTTGTTCATTGTCCAATAGCATATGGAGACAGTTTGAAAGACAACTGTAGATTCTGCCCCATTGAGCTCTGGCTATGAGTCGTGGCCATATATATGTTCACACACACACACACACACACACACACACTCACACACACACACACACACACACACACACACGCACGATGTAATCCATAAAGAGCAGTGAGAATGGGTTCTCCCTCAGTGTTGTCTCTCAGGCTAAAACGGTAAAGCTGTATGCAGATGATGTGCTACTTTACTGCTACAGCCAGACTGAGTAGAAACTCATTAGACTCTAAAAACACACGACTGAAATTTTATGAAAAAGGTCAAAACTTTTAATTTACTCAAAATATTTTTTTTCATTTGATTTGAGTTTTTTTTAATATATACATATATTAGGAATGGGAATTTAACGCGTTAATTATGATTAATTATGTAGAAAAAAATAACTCGTTAAAATTTTTTACGCATTTAACCCTTTAAGCCCGAGGGTCCCCCAATTGGGGGATGTTGAAGTTTAGCAGCAAAATCCATGCCCCAAATATCAATCTAGTCACGCTGCACCTCTAAAAAAAGCTCAGAACCTTGGCTACAAGACCATGTAAACCTTTGTTATGTGCTCCAAACACAACTAGAACTACAATCAAATGAGTGATCAGAAATCCCTCTTCATGTGTTTTTGCCTTCATTCTGTCTCTAATGATGCTAAATCAAATCAAATTGCACACACATTCTATCAACCCATTATTATTATTATTATTATTATTATTATTATTATTATTATTATTATTATTATAATAAAGACAATACCATTCTCAAAATGTACTTAAAATAAATAGTAATTAACTTTTAGGTATGTCCTATACAGTGATATACATATATATTGTTTTCTCTCCTGTTTTGAATTGAAATACAATTTAAAACCATTTTGTTTAGAAATTAAAAGAGCTTATTTACAATAATGTCAATGACTATTGTTTGATTCTCTAGTTCATTATTTTGAATTTTAAAAAAATTGCTTTCCGGGCAAATTTTCTTGAACGATTAAAATGTGAATTACAAAGCTCTAATTAATTAGATAAAATTTTTTAATAGAGTCCCACCCCTAATAAATATATAATTGCATTGTTCTTATTTTTTACAGATTTCTCATGTATGCTGTTATGCAGCTTGATTTTTTTTACTTTAATTAACAGAAAAGATTTTAATTACTAAACTCCTTTGCGTCAGCACAACTGGCTAACTGGCTCCATCTGGACTAAAACGGCACTTTGACCCATTTCTATGCCTGGTTGTTTCCTGACTGTTTTTAGATTAAATCACAATTTGATTTTTTTCCTTCACATTTCTAATTATTTTTCATTTTAGATTAAAAACACGCATTTTAAATGCATCTTTAAAACGGCGTGACTCTAAAGAACAGGTGGGAAAACCTTGCAGAGAAGAAACTCTAAAAGACCAAAAACAGGTGAAATTTACCATCATCAAGGTTTTTATTGCCGTGAGCTAAAACAGAGTGAGAATATGAAAAAAGTGCAGAAAAAATGTCTGAAGTTAGTAAAAAAACTAACCAGGAACAAAATAAACACATTTTAGCACAAATAAGGGTCAAAATGTGATTTACCTCCTTGATGTCCAGAGAGATGGTGCCGTTGTGATCCTTATCCAGACTTTTAAACGCTCCTGAAAAACACAAATGCATCATTTACCACACCTGATACGTTTCAGGTTTAAAGCCTTGTTTCACAGAAGCCTCTAAAGGGATTTTAAGTCTCTGGAGGAAAATAAAAATCAACTTAAAATAGAATTAATAGAAAGCATCTGAATAAGGGCTTTTATTTTGTGAATAAGGCATCAACGCAGACATGGAACTCACTGCACATGGCGTCCAGGCGCACCAGGCAGCCAATGAAATTATCAAAGTCCAGGCAGCCGTTCTCGTCACAATAGCGACGGATAATCAGCTTGAAGAGATCATCGTTGAGAGGGAAACCTGCAGGCAGGCAGAACCCATCTGAGACCAACCAGAACCTTTCAGATTCTCCATAAACACTCAGACGGAGCAGATTTTCTTCTTACCTGCATCCTTGAAGGCTTTTGGCAGCTCAGAGGAGCTGATTATACCCGAGCGATCACTATCGTGCTTTAAATAAACTCCCTAGACAAATAAATATGTTTACACACAAACCGTCACAGAACATTGAATATTTCAATAGTTTAGAACAAAAAGACCCAACCTGCCATCTCTTGATGTTGTTCCAGAGGTATTTAAACTCGTGGAAGCCCAGTTTTCCTGTGGTGTCGCTCTGCAGGGAGTCGGGTCAAAGGTCAAACTCGGGAACAAGAGCAGGAAGTTTTAAAAGCACCAGAGGTTTTAATGTTAGCGTGGCTTCTGTGGTCATGATTCTACTGCTGTTGTTTATAATTATTTATTCTGCAGGCTGAGGATACGTCCATGACAGCAACCATGCTCTTGCAGGACTCTAAGGAGAATCCGTCGGTCTTCAGGCTCCCGTCTGTCGGAGAGAAACATCAGAAAATTCCAATCAACAAATTTATGAACAAACTTTAATGATGAGAAAATCGAGAAAATCTTCGTGAATTTGCCCTGAAGCAACATTAGAGGAGGAGACTAGGGCTGGGCGATATGGCCTAAAGTCATCATCACGGGATACTGAGGAGTTCACCTCGAAAACGATAAATGGACGATAACGACATGTGTGCAAAAACAAATGTTGTCCAGTAGATGGGGCTGTGGCAGCATAATTGCTCCACAGCCAGTTTTATTGATAGTATTAATTCCCCAGATCTGTTTGTTGCAATTATTTTTAATTTCTACTTTAAAACTTCAAACTGAGTATTTACAACATTGAAACACAACTGAACAAGTAGAAAAATAACAAAAATTCCCTGCAAACACAAAGATACAACCTCTTATAATCTAAATCTGGATATTAAAGAGCTGCATCATGTGAATATTGTCAAATTTGAGTTGTCAGGTTCTCTATAAAGTCTGGTTGTAATGAAGGTGGAGGGGGGAGGTTGCATTACCTTGGCTTTTCATTTTTCTGTAGAATTTACAGAACTGGCAACTGACAGTCTAGATTCTAGGCTAACGAGCTACAAGGAGACTGATGCTAACATATCTGAATCTTCATCCTGGGTGTTTCTCAATCTCAAGGAACCTCGGCCTTGATTCCTTGATCCCGCCCCGGTTGCCTAGGAGATACGTAATCAGGAGCCGCCAAGGCGTGTTCCAATCGGTTCCAATGTTCATGTGCTTCCAAGGCATCTGTCCTCCGTTTGTTAGCCGTTTAGCTAATTGAGCAAGGATACACGAGAGGTGCCTTGTTGCCTTCTCTTGGTCAAAAATTTCCCAGAATGCAGCGCAGTATTTTCAAACAGATGTGATTAGCAGCTACTTCAGGGGAACATTTCCACTTTAAATGTAAGTCAACTAATTGTAGCTATTGGGCTGATATGTAAAATGTTTATTAGATCCAAACCAGTTATCTATGGTTGGTTAGTTGCAGCTTTGGTGGCTAGCGGGTACTAACTCACTTACACATGTGATTTAACCAATACACACAATTAAAAAAGTAAAAGGCTCGATATTAAAACTTAACATTACTATGATGGGAGGGGCATCAACAGGGTGCGTAAGCAGGGGGCGGGCTCTGGCCGGCCGCGGTCACATGGGACAAGTCTGTTCCATTTAACCGTTTTCTTTGACCAAGGAAGGACAGTGTCCTCGGAAGCAAGGCAAGGTGAGGTTCCTTGAGATTGAGAAACACCCCCTGTTTTTTCCTTCTTCTTACAGACTGGATGGGGTCGAGTCACGTGACTCCACGAACTAGCTGTGACCTGGACTCCTCTGGTCTGCTTCTTAAAGGGACATGAACATCAGTAACCTACTCACGTCTTTTCATTTTTTTTATTACTGAATTTACAAATGTGGGAAAAATGACGTCTGTTAGAATCATAAATTCCGGTAACGCTAAATTTTTGGTTCATCGCCCCGCCCTAGAGGAGAGGATACCGTGTTTTTATAAACAGACTCACACTTGGAGACGACCTTGTTCAGGATGTCCATCAGCTCCTTGGGGCTCACCTCCAAGTCCTGTTCAAACACAAACCAGGAAATGGATGGATTTCACTCCAACCTGCTCTCAGACCCATTTTCAGTATTAAAACTCAGAGCTCTTCCCTCCCTCTGAAGCTGAACGCCTCAGTAACTCCGTTAATGTTTAAATCTGACAGTAAAACAGATGTTTCCTTCATCATCTCATAGTTTAATGGAACAAAAACATCAGAGCTGTTGTGAAGGAAGTCCCACCAACAGCGTGAGTCACACCAGAACCGAGTGTGACTCACACCGCTTCCTTTTCCCTCCGTTTTTATTCTCGTCCCGTTTCTGACTCACTCAGAGCCTCGGATTTATCGTTGCTGCCAAAAACGTGATGAAAAAAAAAACAACAGATTCCTGAACTTCAACACAAATATTCTGAGCTTTTTGTTCTGTTGTTTAATTTGACCAAAAACAAACTGACTTTTTCCCGTCTTTGATCATTTCACAGAAAAACGGAGAAATGTGTGACTTGATGATTACATTTCCTACGTTTGAGGTGCATTAAACGCATCACAAGCTGCTGTGACCCAGTTTGGTTCTACGCCTTTAAAAATGAACCAAAACCAGCTGATCCGCCTTTCACCGCTCTCACCTGGCCCCGCCCACCGACATCTCACATAGGTGAGATTCACCTTCATCTCTAACCCTCCATCATCATCATCGGGGAGTTTGTTTTAGAGATAATCCACCCAGTAAATCCACCAAAGACTGGTTTAACGGGTGGACACACCCTGGTGACTCTCTCTCTTTCTCTCTCTCACACACACACACACACACACACACACACACACACACACACACACACAGCCGCCCTGTGAAAAGACGATAGGAATGCAGAGCAGAGCCGCCCTCAGACTGAAACACGCCCTGCAGCTTCACGCTTCCCCACGTTTATCAGACGACACGAGAAGCTTCTGGAGGAGGACGGAGAAAGAAAAACCAAACGTTCCGATCCAAAGCAGACCAGAACCTCACAGTGAACCCTAACCCTGAAGCATCTTAATACTCAGAGGGGAAATCTGAACCTTTCAGAGCTAAACGTGTCTGCAGCTCCAACTCTCATTTGCTCAGTGAAGCTTCCAGGACGAGATCATTTATTACAGACTGACTGTCAGAGTCTCCTAACGTCTATCAAACACCAGAACCAGCCTCTATCTCCTGGTCCAGCTACTCTGATGATGATGAAGATGGGTTTATCTGGTGATGAAGACTCTGGCTGCAAAACTGGTCTGATGGAATGAAGAACTGGACTCGGAGAGAAACCTGGAGGTAAGGGGTGGAGTCAGCAGGTAGACAGGTGTGATCACCTCATTCAGAAACAACCCCCCATTCAGCTGGGATTAACCAGATTAACCTGCTGCAGGGTGAGACAAGAGCGAGGAGCGACTGAAACCAAACAGCTGAGCTCTGAGGACAACAGCAGGAAAATCAGATCATTAAAAATGTTCGTTATGATTTTCCTGAAGCTGCTGAGGAGCAAAGCTGCCTCCAGAGAAGCATCCAGCAGAAACGTCAAACGACAAAAACTGGTTCATCAAGATGCCGTCAGAATGACCTCCAGTAACTTCTGGACTTTTCTAATGAAGAAAACTTTTCATTTTCTGGTTGTTTAAAGCAGCTGAACAAAAAAAACACACCAGATCGGGTTAAACTAATCCTAAAAACAACAATCAGCAATAAAAACGAACATTTAAATCTTTCATGTTTTTCAAAAGACAAACATTTTATGTCAAACAACTAAAACCAACAGTAAACACAGGTAAATGTGACGATTATCAGCGGGTTATTTTTTATCATACAGCTTTAAACTGACTTCACAAACAAATATTTAATAATCACACATGTAAGATGCTCAAATCACATAAACGTGATCAAATAAACCTAAATAACATTATTCTATTCATCTTTGATTTGTGGCGTGTTGGTTTGCCATAACGGAGTCCAAATGTTCCTGTTTCTGCAGTTTTGGGTCATAAAGGGTTAAATCTGTCTGACTGGCTCCACTTTAGAAAACCCACTCATTTTCCTGGGATTACAGGTCAGATTACAGTCTCTGTTTGGATTTTTGAGAGTAAACCTGCAGAGATCTAGAACTCGTGGTGCAGATTGGACCCAACGTTAGAAACTTAGATCAGACCAGACCCGAGGAGGGGTCCGAGCGGAGCTCCAGGAGGGGAAAAAAAGAGACTTTGTGAACTCACGTCTCCAGCCAGCTGTAGGAAAACTCTGCGGAACTGTTTCTCCTCATCGTTTTCTCGCGCCTCGGCGTGCTGCAGAGGAGGGCGAGGAGGCGGCTGCAGAAACAGAAGAAGCTTCTGTTGATTCATCTCATCCTCACAAGGTTTATTTATTCATCCAAACGTCAGATTCAGTCAGAAAAACACCAGAGTTAAGACTTTATGTGAAGCTGCAAACATCAAATTGGTGAATATTCATTGATTATTAGTTAATATTATTATAGGATTGATAAAAACAAACTCAAATCTTCGAGTTTCATCTACAACAGGCTGAAAGAAGCTGCTTTTGTTAAACAGTTAAAGGTAAACCTGTCGGGGTCTAGTTATGTTTGACAAAACAAATCATATAAACAGGTTTGTTTTCTGTTAGATTTCTGTCCCAAAAAAGCTTTTTGATTCCTAGAAAAGAATCAATACTGAAAAGCACATTTGAAATGATTTTAAAAAGACGTGTTTCATGGGTTTCTATTTCAGACGCACCGATTCTGGTTCTGAGGGCCGATACCGATACTGGTAGTGGTTTGAGCAAATTCAGGCTTATTTAAGGAATTTAATTATTAGAATCCAATTTTGGTTTTTGGATTAACGTTAAATTTAGGCCATCTTTAGCATGGATGCGTAGTGAAGGTGCATTCAAGGACTCGAGTAAAGCAAAACAAAAAAATCTGATTTTGAGTCAGATGGACAGATTTTATACGATTTCAATCATCAGATGATTTTTTTAGGTGATATTCTAACTTTGTTGATTTCTTTTCAAATACAAAAATCAAACCACTTTTTTCTTTTTCTCAGTAATTAAAGGGATACTACGCAGTTTTGCTTGCTTTTAGCACCCCCTAGTGTCCGTTAGTGAAACCAAAAGCTAAACTTATCTCCTGGCTGTGCGTTTGTCTTTTTAACACCTTAATCTAACAGCTGAAACGTCTCCTCAGCCTTCATTAGTGTCTACAGGAGCGGTTCATCACTAAATCAAACACATCAGCTGTGTTCATGATCTAAAACATGCAGGAAACATGCTGGAAGCAGACTGCAGCACCAGGCATGTCAGCTCCACTTTACTAAGTCCAACAGACACCGGACCGCCGCTCTGAAGTTGCAAGTGTGGTATTCTGGCCACAGAGGGCGGTGGGGGTCTGAGTGACATCATTAACCCTGTAAAGGGTCATTTTAGCACAAACTGGCTCAAGAACATGATTTAAAATATGAAAAATTTGCAAAGTACGACTTAAAAACCAGAGGTCTGCTGTTCTTTCTGTTCTTCAAAATTTACAAGAAAAGTTAAAAATATTAAAGATTTTTTTAAAGACAACAAAACTAAAAAGAAAAGAACAATTTAAAGATAAAAAATATTTAACTTTAACTCATAGAACAGTTTAACCTTTAACGAATTTACCTCGTTGAAAAAAAAACCCTCCAAAAACCAACATGGCTGCTCCTGTAGGTGGGACGTTGTGGCTTAGGAGCCTGAATGCATCACTAAAGAACTTCAACCAAATCTGGACTCAGGAATCTGACATAATTTTTCTTTTGTTTTTAGATTAGTTCAATTGTGGATTATATAAATATGCTGACAGCGGGTAAAAGGACGAGCAGATAGAAGACCGTCTGTGATGCGTTCTGATCTTTACGTCAGAGGAATCAATAGTCCAGGTTTCATTAGAGAAGCTCCTGCAGCTTCAGCAGCTTTCCTGCTTACCGGGGGTGAAGGCTTGAATTGGGTATGGTCGAAGTTGCTGTTGGAGGGAGAAACAGGTAGCTGTTAGCTTAGCTTAGCACAAACACTGGAAGTGCATGGAAAGTGTTAGCGGGTGTTGCTGTAAGGAGAACATGCTGCTCACCTCACGACGTTCAGAATGCCTCCGATTAAACCTTTGGTGAGAAACATGATACCGACAGTCTGACAGAGACAAGCGAAAACAAACAAATGTTTTAAAATATTAAATAAGAGCACAAAGCAGGAAAAAACAGGAAAAATTAAACCTGCAATTCAAGCAGAACAAACAAAAGATCTTTTTCCACGTTTTAATATCTTGAAACCTAAACCAAGATTTATGAATATCCCGGTTCAAGTGTTCTTTATCTGGCTCATCCCTTTAGTTAGGTTTTCCAGTGATTTAGGGGTGGGAGTAGCAACATTCCTCTGAAAATATTCTGGTACCAGGACTGAGAGTGAGTCCAAAGTTCAAGGAAAAACTCTTCTAGAACAGAAGAGGACCAGATCAGGAGTCCAAATACAGACACACCGATACCGATACCACCATATATCGATGCTGCATCTATTCCAGTCACAGCTGATCCTCCTGAAGCAGCAGAACATTTTTTGAATGGAGGAAAATTCCCTACATCCAGCAAAAGGCCCGGCTTCGTAACAGAATAACTCACTGGGATTAAAGATCCATCAGATCATCAGCTGAGGAAAAGTTTGATCTGCAGCAGCAACGAGCCGCAGGTATGTCAAGCGGTTACGTCATATAGTGTACTCGTTTGTGTATTTATGGGTTTGTCAAACTGTCATTTCCCTAAAACACACGTTTTTCTTTATGCAGCATCATTCAGCTCTATTTTACCGTTTTTGCTGCATCAAATCCAGATCAGAGTAAATAAAACAAACTTGGTTTTATTTGGATTGTTGGATTTTATTTCTTTCCCAGAACAGAGACACATAAAGGACTCTGTTTACAGGTCAGACGGGATGAAAAACACAGACTATTGATGTTTTTATGACATCAGCTGATCCTTATTAAAGATCATGTTAGCAATACAATAATATTAATAAATCTTTACCTATAAGGTTTTCATCTGAAGCTGTTTGGTTCTTATTTAGGACTGAATGCTAAAACAAGGACACACAACTGCTCTGCCTGAATACATCAGAGCTTCTGTTCCAGGGTTTGTTTCCTTTGAGTCAGACTGAAAACTGGACTGATGTTTGTTTCTCCTGGAAGTTTCCACCAGCGGGTGTGGCGACCTGAGACCTTCTGATGTGTGTCAGGTTTCAGCAGAAAAACAACAACAACAACATCTAGGCTATCAGACTAAAACACAACAGGAGGTTTTATACTCACAGGTGAGTTTTCTGTTGAGAAGAGACGAGGGAGACAGACAGACAGGAGCTGAGAGAAGTTCCTCTGTTTAAAACCTCCAGCCCCGCCCACCACACACACACACACACACACAGAGAGAGAGAGAGAGAGAGAGAGAGAGAGAGAGAGAGAGAGAGAGAGAGACCTCCAGGTCCTAACGCCCTCTGTGTTAATCAGCTAGCTGGTGGTGCGTTCAGGCTCAACAGGATAATCTGGTTCATAAAGATTCTCTGCATTCATGACTCCACTCATATCTTTAGATCAAAACCATTGAATAAAACATATTGATTTTAATTTTATGGACATTTTCTTCTGAATATTTTGAATTTTAAGATTATTTTAATTTTTTTAGCTTCTGATTTTTCTATTTTTACAATTAAAACAGATTCAGCTGACAGATCAATACAGCAACAAGGCAAGAAAACAGGATTTTTAATAAATGATCGTTTTTTATAATAAATAAATAGAAGTATTCCATCTGCACAAACACTGAGAGTCTTTGTTTCATCCTGAAATGTTAATAATAATAATAATAATAATAATAATAATAATAATAATAATAATCCAGATGTTTTAAAACTTTCATGTCTTCAGTTTAATCTTATTTGTGATTTATGAACCTGACGAGGACCGTACAGTAAAATTCTCCACTGCCAGCCTCTTTTTCACCAGCAGATTCTGAAACAAAGATATTTAAAACATGTTGGCTTGGTTCTAGGTGTGCCCTGCAGGGTGCTGATGGACCTGTTTGATGTTCCAGCAGGACCACACCTGCAGCATGCTGATCTCTTTCTGACTGGATCGGTTGGAACTTTTTCATTCCGGAGATTTTATTTTTAAAATCAGACAAAAAAATCCCAGAAACACCCTCTGAGACACACACAATGTGCATGTTTAAAACCTCACAGGACTTCATTTATCAACCTTAAAAATGACTATTAGCATTTCTACCTGATCTGTTGTGTTTCTGATATCAGACTGAATCTAAACGTTTAGGGTTTATTTAAAACTACGGAGGTATTAGTTAAGCTGAAGTTTTCTTTCATAAAGTTTTTTTTGTGTTACATTTAAATTATCATTGGTTTACTGCTGCCCCCTAGTGGCGACAACTAGGAACTGGCTGAGAGAGAGAGAGAGAGAGAGAGAGAGAGAGAGAGAGAGAGAGAGAGAGAGAGAGAGAGAGAGAGAGAGAGCGTTAGATTTTCCTCATTCCTATCACATCTATCATGTGTTCTTTCTACTTTATATTAAATTATCTTTGAACTTCTGTATGAACATTTTTGAAAAGTAAAAACAACCAAATCTTTGAAGTTTTTAGCTTTCAAGAGTCCAGGAAGAGAAGTTTATTTATCGGCTGAATGAATTCTTACTGCCCTCCGGTGGTAGATTCTGGAACTGCAACGTCTCTGTAGTCTGTTTACTGCCACCTGGTGGTCAAACATCAGGTTCCTCATGCAGGGCTGTCCAAACATTTTGATTTAACTCCTGTACGCTATTAGCCTAGTGAACTAGACCAAATTCTTGTTTTGCAGAGTTTGTATATACACATATATAGGATGGCTTGCCAGGCTAATACGCTATGGGTCCTGAGGGAAACCCAGTTACCAACAATTCTTTCCCATCTATTTTAGCTGAAAATCACCAAAGATAAAACCTGTTGCTGCTAAAACCCATTGTTTTATTTTTGCTTTCTATGTATATGATGATTTTTCTGAATGACAAATAAGGAAGGATCTCTCTACAGTTGGAATTGAACTGAAAGTTACAGTTTTATTGTCAGTGTACTCAGTACAACGAAATTGGAGGGTACCAGCTCCATATAACATCAATATAAAATAAGCATTAAAAAGTCTCCATAAAGGTGCACAAAATGATAAAAATGGACTTATAAATAATATTTATATTAATGTTTATTAATAACATTTAATTTATATTTATAGCTGTACCTGTTTGATTGTGTTCCTGGTATTTTGTGTCGTTCTCAAAGTAAAATCTGGAGTTAGAATTAAGTCTTTTTAACAGAACTGTTCGAGGTTTCTTCACGTTTTAAAACGAACATCACAACGTCCCACGGCTCCTGAACGCATCACAACGTTCCATTTTTGGAACCCGGAAGCGTCCAGCTTGTTGTGAGCTGTCGCGGATCCTGCTTCCTGTTTGTCCTAATGGCGAGCTCGGTGGGTCCAGGTCGCTCCGGACCCCGTTACCGGAGGCTGCTCCTTCTGGTGCTGCTGGCGGGAATCAGCGGACCGGTGTCGGCCGTGTCCGAACCGGGGAAATGGACCGTGGACATTGATAGTGTGAGTTTGCTGCTTTTCCGTGCTGATGTGGACCTGTCGGACGGTTAATCGCTCTACTGGAGCTACGGGAGTAAAAGTTCGGTTTTCGTGTAGTTTCAGAGGTCCAGCAGCTCACCGGAACCGATTCTGGGTCGGTTATCACCATGCGTCAAACACGTGTAACGTTCAAGTCCCTTTAGGATTTATAAACACTTGTAATTTAAATCAGCATTCCTAAAACCTGTAGAGGAGAACCGGTATGGTCACCTGTTTACAGAGAGCACACATTAAAATGGCTCCCAGGAGGAAACAGAACCGCTGTGAATAAAACCAGAACCCGGACGGGTCCACAGAACCAGCGGGGTCCATGTTCTGATCTCAGGAGGCGTTTCCTTGTTCATCTTCTCTGTTTGTGTTCAGCTGAATGTTCCTGAGTTCTTAAATGATTTAAAAGATCAACAAAAATGTTTTTTCTAAACAAAACTCAGAACCTGCGTGTGATGCATCCACCTGCTGGTCCAACAGAACCTCCTTCAGCAGCTGTGACTTTCTGCCCATCATCATCATCATGGTTCTGAAGGAGTTCTGGTCCACTCTGTAGACGTTCAGCTCTCTGAGGATCCCAGCACTCTGGCTGGACCACTGCAGCATCCTGACTCTAGTTTTGTTACCCAGAGTTCTGTTGGGTCAGAACCAGCCCAAACCATCAGCCCTCCACCCCGTGCTGACAGCTGGGATCAGCTGTGACATTTATTTAACCAGATGAGTCGATTGAGAACTCATTCTCATTTACAACGACGATCTGGCCAAGAGGCAGCAGCAACAGACACGTAGTTAGCTTTACACAAACAGATGAGATAAAAACAGATTAGATAATAAGAGCACACAAAACGCATAACAGTCAGGGACCAAC
>SSNS01000144.1:669540-694609 GCA_006937985.1 Aphyosemion australe
AGTCCAGGATATCAGCAAGACCTCAGCGGGCGGCACCGCGCCCTGGAGCCTGCAGCGTCAGTACACACACACACACACACACACACACACACACACACACACACACACACACACACACGCATGGGTACACACACAACCCTGCATGTTCATGTTTAATGATGTTCAGTGAATTATTGTTTTAATCGATAATGTTAATATTTATTAATATAATAATCATGTTTATTATTTATTATATTTAGTATTTAATTATAATACTTGGTCTTTAGTAATACAATTTATTTTTATTATTATTATTTATAATTGTTATTGTTATTATTTATTATTGTTATTATTATTAATGTTAATGTTTACATCTAAAGAGCAGGTCTCAGATCAGCTGTTTGTTTTCACAGTTCAGGTCAGCATGAAGGGTCCTCATGGCTACATATCTGCCACCGAATGGCCTCTGATGATGGTGAGAACACACACACACGCACACACACACACACACACACACACACACACACACACACACACACACACACACACACACACGAGGTTAGATTCAGAGCTGATTTCAGATAAAATAGGAACCGTTCTGTTTGTGTCGGGGAGTTCTACATGGTGATGTGCATCGTCTACGTGCTGATGGCCATGCTGTGGCTGGTTCTGTCCGCCTGCTATTGGAGGGACCTGCTCAGGATCCAGTTCTGGATCGGAGGCGTCATCTTCCTGGGGATGCTGGAGAAAGCCGTGTACTACGCCGAGTTCCAGAGCATCAGATACGAAGGGCTGTCGGGTAGGTGCAGACGAGCGGAGCGTCTCCTTGGTTACAGCCGCTGTGACGCTGCTGCTGGGAATTAAACCGCTGTTATGTGTCCTCCTGAAGTCCAGGGGGCGGTAGTGTTCGCTGAGGTGCTCTCTGCAGTGAAGAGAACTCTGGCCAGGGTGTTGGTCATCATCGCCAGTCTGGGATACGGGATTGTTAAGTGAGTAAAACCTTCAGATGTGAGGAGACTAAAACTGGCTTCTGTAATAAATGAGGTGATTTTTGGCTCCATAAGGGTGTGATAAACAGTCACGGCTCACAACACTTTAGCAGCTAAGGCTGTGTCTCTTTACAGGAGCTCACCTTTTAGAGAAAACTAAACCAAATCTCGTCTCAATCAATCAACTTTATTTGTAAAGCCCCTTCCTACCCCCAATCAAGAAGGCCCAAGGTGCTGAACATAATCTAAAAACAACTAAAACACAATAAAACAACTGTGCAATAAAATATAAAAATAGCACATTCAAAGATAAAAGAGTTAAAAAAATAAAACAACGATGATCAGAAAATTAAAACATGAGTAGAAAAACTAAGAAATTGATCTAGGATGAACCTTAAGCCCGGCTTTAAAAGTGGGCAGCGATGTGGACTTTCTTATTTCTAGTGGCAACTGGTTCCAAAGCCGAGGACCCAGAACCAAAAAGGCACGATCACCTCTGGACTTGCGCTTTGACCGCGGTACCACTAGGAGGTCACTCTGACCCGAGCGTAGCGATCTTGAGGGAACATAACGGGTCAGCAGCGAGGCTAGATATGGTGGGGCAGTTCCTGACAAAGAGTTAAAAATAAAGACCAGGATCTTGAACATTTCACTGGTAACCAGTCCAAAGCAGCTAGGAGGGAGTGACATGGTCTCCTCCTCCCTCCTGGACTCGCTAGAGAAGAGTCAGCCAGTGAATCATTCAGCCTGAGGCAGAATCAGGCTGCTTTAGTGATAGAACCCTAACCCTGGTGATGCTTTAGGTGACTCGGTGACAACAGTGATGGTGGTGATGGTTGTGATTGTGTGTCTGCATCAGGCCCAGGCTCGGCGCTCTGCTGCACCGCGTGGTGGCAGTCAGTCTGCTTTACCTCATCTTCTCCGTCGTCGAGGGAATCCTGCGGGTCAACGGGGTAAGTTCCACCAGAGCTGCTGTGTGTGTGTGTGTGTGTGTGTGTGTGTGTGTGTGTGTGTGTGTGTGTGTAACCTTTGTGTCTCTGTAGGACCGAGGAAACAACAACAACAACAACATTCTGTGTGCCGTGGTGCTGGCCTTCACTGACACCTGTGTCGGCATGTGGATATCCTTTAAACAGAAGTTATTAGTTACCCAATCACATCAGTGCTGAAGATGAGTCTTTCTGGTTGGGGGCGGAGCCTGTTGAGACCCGTGGACCAATCAGCAGATTTAATTTGATAGAACAGAACTTTCTCCCAGAGGGACAGAGACCCAGGAGATGATTGTCAAACCATTTGTGCTGCTGACATTAAATCTGTGTGTGTGTGTGTGTGTGTGTGTGTGTGTGTGTGTGTGTGTGTGTGTGTGTGTGTGTGTGTGTGTGTGTGTGTGTGTGTGTGTGTGTGTGTGTGTGTGTGTGTGTGTGTGTGTGTGTGTGTATGTGTGTGTGTAGAGTTCTGCTCCTCCCTGTATGCAAACTTCCACCTTCTTGTGTCTCATCTTTTTATCTTATCCCTTCTCTTTTATTCCTCCTTCTCCTCTTCCTTCTTGCTCCCCTCCTTTTGCACTCCCTTCCCTCCTCCTCCTCCTCCTATTGCACCCCCCCCCCAGGCTGAAGATGATGTAGTTCTCCTGGCTGCTATCCCTCTGGCTGTGCTCGACTCTACCCTCTGCTGGTGGATATCCATCACTGCGCTTTCCCTTTCCTCTCTTTATTCTGTTGTGATTTTGTGTTTAGTCGAGCTTAAGCTAAACCGAACCAGATCTTAGTTCTGGTTCTATCAGACCAGCGGGCTGGAGGCTCCTCCTTCCTAACCTTCCTTGACCACGATGATGTCACATCTTGGCGAGCCTGAATCAGACCATGAACCTGCTGAAGCTGAGGAGGAACCTGGTGAAGCTGTCGCTCTTCAGACACTTCACCAACACGCTCATCTTCGCCATCATAGGTCTGCAGAGTTCTGAGCAAAGTTCTGTGGAAGCAGGTTCACACCTTTTAAAAACGTCTCTTTCTTCTTTTCAAAGCGTCGATCATCTTCATGATCTGGACCGTGAAAACCTTCATGATTTTCAACTGTCGCTCTGTAAGCACCAGCAGGAAGTCGCTCTTCTTTTCACCAAATATGTCCTGTTAAAGATCACAAGAGCTTCATTAAAGTATTTATGTAGTGTTTTTGTACTTATTCTGTGTTATTGAAGTAATTCTTTAGCTCTGAGACTCTTTAGTTCCCTCTAGAGGGTGGTTTTATACTGCTTCCTGTGGGGTTTTGTGTGTTTGAGGACTGGAGGGAACTCTGGATAGAAGACGCTTTCTGGCGTTTCTTGTTCTCCACCATCCTGTTGGTCATCATGTTTCTATGGCGACCGTCGGCCAACAATCAGAGGTAAACTGTGTGTTCGGGCTGTTTGTGTCTCTGGTTTGAATCCAACCCGTTCTCCGTGCGTTTGGGTTCCAGGTACGCCTTCAGCCCTCTGGTGGATGAAGAGAGCGACGAAGAGGAGAAGGAGCCGATGATGAACGAAGCTTTTGGTTAGAATCTGTTTATTTGGCCTGTAGGCAGCCAGGGCAGCTCGTGTGTCTGGTTCATTTGTTGCTTTTCTGCTCTAGAAGGGATGAAGATGAGAGGGACGAAGAACGAGACCAACGGCACGGCCAAAGCCGCCAAAGTGGTGAGTTTTAGCAGGATTTCATCAGACTGCTTCTCTGAATCTGGTAAAAACATTTGGTTTTGTTTTTCTCTGCAGGACGAAGACCTGAAGTGGGTGGAGGAGAACATCCCATCGTCGATGGCGGACGTGTGAGTCTCAGAATCAGTCAGATTTGAAATAAATCAGACATTTTTCTCCAGGCTGGATCCAGATGCGGATGTTTTTGTTAGCTAAATAAATTAAAAGCCTTTTCCTTCTCCTTCCAGGGCTCTGCCGCCGCTGCTCGACTCAGACGAGGTGAGTTTTCTTCTTTTTTTGAGCAAAGTTTTTGACATTTTACAGAAAAATCAAACGTTTGGCTCATCTGTGTTTTATCCTGATGTTTTCAGCTGTAAATAAACTAGGGGTGGGACTCGATTAATAAAATTAATCTAATTAATTAGAGGCTTTGTAATTAATTAATCTTGATTAATCGCATTTTAGTCGTTCAAGAAAATTTGTATTTCAATTCAAAACAGGAGAAAAAATATAAATATATCACTGGCAAAAATAGGACAGACCTAAAAGTACAATACTATTTAAGTACATTTGGATAATGGTATTGTCTTTATTAAAATAATAATAATAATAATAATAATGGGTTTGATTTAGCATCATTAGAGACAGAAATGAAGGCAAAAACACATGAAGAGGGATTTCTGATCACTCATTTGATTGTAGTTCTAGTTGTGTTTGGAGCACATATAAACGGTTTACATGGTCTTGTAGCCAAGGTTCTGAGCTTTCATTAGAGGTGCAGCTTGACTAGATTGATATTTAGGGCATGGACTTAGCTGCTAAACTTCAACATCCCCCAATTGGAGGACCCTCGGGCTTAAAGGGTTAAATGCGTTATTTTTTTTAACGCGTTATTTTTTTCTAATGAATTAATCACAATTAACGCGTTAAATTCCCACTTCTAAAACGAACCCAACGAGATCGTCCTAAGCTGCTGTCAAACAGGTCGATGGAACTTTAGGTTTAATATTTATTCATTAGCCTTTGTGTTCATTCAGATGTTTTATTTCAGGAGATTTTTAAAAGTCTTTCATTGATCACCTAGTTGTTTAGTTGATACTGGATTTAAATCCTAACAAACGAAAACGATAAACGTGCTTCATCATTAAATCATCTTTGGGTTCTAACGGTGCTGAACTGGTTTTGGGAGCAGTAGTGGTTTTTATGAAACCAGGAAGTGAGCATTTTGATGGTGCTTGAAAACATGTGAATGGGATTAAAGATCTGGTCTGTGGTGCGTCCAGATGCAGGGATTCAGAGCCGTTCTGTGTTTAATTATAATAAATGTAATTAAGCTGGTTTGGACCCAACAATTTGATTTGATCAGAATAAATTGACCAGCTCCAGTGGCCTAGTGGTAGAGTGTCCACCCCGGGACTGGGAGATCAGGGTTCGATTCCCGGTCGGGTCATACCAAAGACTTTGAAAAAATGGGACCCAATGCCTCCTCGCTTGACACTCAGCACTAAGGGGTTGGATTGGGGGGTTAAACCACCAAATAGTTCCCGAGCGCGGCCACAGCTGCAGCTCACCGCTCCCCACCATGGGGATGGGTCAAATGTGGAGATGTAATTTCACCAGTGTGTGATGATGACTTGGGACTTTAACTTTAATTCAACTTTTAACTGTTTTGATTCTGTAGTTCTGATTCTGAGCAGCAGAGGGAGGCAAACACTCAGGAGGTTAGGCGTCGCCACGGTTACATCACACTGTTTATCCCCCTCCTTGTTGCCATGGCGAGCGGAGCAGCGTGACGTCAGCAGACTTGTTTGTAGCTGCTGCAACCATTAATAATCCAACTGAACACGTAGAATCAGAGAAATCTGCGTAAATCCTGCAAAGACGGGCGGATTCAGGTGTTTATCTCCTCTCCCACTGCTTATTCAGACCATTTCCCAAATTATTTACTCTTTCATCTTCCTGACCGAGCCTTTTTAAGTCGTCCAGCAATCTCCAAAGTGCCTCTAACGTGAAACCAGTGGCTTACGTAAGCTGCTGCTTGAACACTGAGAGATATTAAAATGCACAGAAAATATTAAGAGTGCACGAGGAGGAGGGAAAGGATGGCCTCTCAGTGGGGTCGTTTAAATGTGCAGCACATCTCCTCCGTCACACCACAGCCTTAAAACTGCACGAAGAACAATTACGCCGCTTATGATGTTAAAGGAGGAGACTAGGGGAATAATATTTACATCACCCATTACATAAGATTTTCTTATTTAGAAGGTAAATTAAGGTAAAATCTGAGATCTAAACGGCTCAGTGTCCCGGTAATCCCAAATTATGTAATTCATCCTGATTAAAGAGGGAAGGAGAATTACTCCCTGCTGCCTTGGGCTCTACGTCATTTATGTCGTTTTTCTGTGAATAAATCCTGTTACCTTGTTTTTTTTTACTTTTATAACCGTTCCAACATCAAACTGTTGTTTTTCCTGAAGAATCTGATTCCTCTTCATCCCCTCTGCTGATGAATCGCTGCTCCTCCTCCTGATGGGTAAATCCAGCGGGAAAAATAAATAAATCAGCCTCATAAAGCAGTTTAACCTCTGAACCTGCAGGTTCCAAATGAATAATAAAATAAAAACACAACACGTTCTACCGGATGGTTTCAGTGGAGATGAGTGAGTCCACCTCCAGTTGCCTCAGGCATGTTGGTTTTCACTGACTCCCAGGAATCCCAACGTCCTGGTTCATGAGCTCATTTTCACCGAGGGTCCAGGAGAACATCAGAGTTCAGCTGATCTAAGGATGCAGGTTCTCCCTCATAGTTAATGTGACCAAAAGGCCTTCTAACAATATAACATTCATTAAAACTACGAAATAGTCAACATAACAAGCACATCCTTGCATTTTAGGTGACATTTAACATCTCACATAGTTTGTGAGACTGACGAGTACATTTCATAAAGAAAGAGTTCAAATCCATTCATCGGGTCGTGGGGGCAGCAGCCTTAGCAGAGAGGCCCAGACTTCCCTCTCCCCAGCCACTTGGGCCAGCTCCTCCGGGGAATCCCAAGGTGTTCCCAGGCCAGCTGAGAGACATAATCCCTCCAGCGTGTGTCCTGGGTCTTCCTTTGGGTCTCCTCCTGCCTGGAAAACCTCACCAGGGAGGCGTCCAGGAGGCATCCTAACTAGATGCCCGAGCCACCTCAACTGGCTCCTCTCAATGTAGAGGAGCAGCAGATCTACTCCAAGCCCCTCCCAGATGACTGAGCTTCAGGGAGAACCCAGACACCCTGTGGAGAAAACTCATCTTAGCCGCTTGTATCCGTGATCTCGTTCTTTCAGTCACTACCCAAAGCTCGTGACCATAGGTGAGGGTAGGAACGTAGATCGACCGGTAAATTGAGAGCTTCTCCTTCAGCTCAGCTCTCTCTTCACCACGACAGACCGGTACAACGCCCGCATCACCGCAGATGCAGCACCAATCCACCTATTGATCTCCACCCTTCCCTCACTCGTGAACAAGACCCCGAGATACTTAAACTCCTCCACTTGAGGCAGGACCTCCTCCCTGACCTGGAGAAGGCATTCTACCCTTTTCTGACTCAAGACCACGGTCTCGGATTTAGAGGAGATGATTGTCTTCATTTGAGTCAAACTAAATTATTTCCAAGCAGCTTTTTAGTCAGAAATGGTTGCATCATCTCTTTTGAGAATGTTTGTGAGAAAGTTGGTGCTTTGGACTGAGAAGGTTGATGGTAAAAGACCAACTTTAAACAGACGATTCAACATCAGAACTCACTGCTCAGCTCTGGATCGGCCCTTCAGGAGCCCCGTGGCAGCCTCCTGGAGGTACCATGATTACCAAGGCCCAGCAAGGTTCCTTCATGTTCTGCTGGTTTCCGGGTGGTGGTTGTTCTGGGCAGAGACCTGTTTATAAAACCTGTTTTGCTGCTTTTGGGTTAATGAAACCAAAACTAAACCTTGATGTTGGTTTTTGTGCTGCAGGAAGCCCAGAAAACCAAGTTTGAGATGTCTAAGATGGATTGAATCGGGACCAGAGGTGGAGGATGAGTGTTTTGGAAGCACAAGTCTGGTGAACAGCCAGGAAGCTGGTGTCGGTGTGGGAGGCCGCACATAAAGAAGACGGCTTTATTTTACCGGACCGTGTCGGCGTGGGATTTCACCCCTGAAGTTATGAGCTTTGTAAGCCTTGATTGAACATACACAGGGAGTAAACGTGATCACGGCGGCACGCTTCCCTCTTTCTTTTTGTTGCCCGTTTGTATTTTTACCAGCATCCCTGTCGTCACACACGCTATATCTAGACTAATCCGATGCTAATGTTGGAGAACGTTGTTGCCCTTTTCCTTATTTACACGTTCATCAGCACCTTGCTGCTGGAAGCCTTCAGGTTTGTTTTGGTTTTCATTAACGTGTGTGTGTGTGTGTGTGGGGGGGGGTGAATCTGTATGTCTGAAGTCCTTTAACCTGTAAAAGCCAAAGTTTTCCTCTAAATGAAAGATGACTGAGAATGAATGTTCTTGTTTTCTGTTGCTTGTGAAGTTTGTCTGCAGGTTCTGTTGGTTTCAGCCATTAAAGCTGTTTACATTCATCTGGTTTCTGATTTTCTATTAAAAGGAAGGAAGATGTAATCAGATCAGATTCTCTTGTTAAAAGACCGGAGAACAAATGTGGAAAGGATTTCTTGGAAGAAATTCAAAACATTAATAATGTGAAGACGTTCAGAGGAATTGATTTAAACGTGGCAGAAACGTTTTAACTGTAAAGACGTACCCGCTTCTCAGTGGATGAAAATGATGTCGTCGTATCCAAGAAGGTCCTAATTCTGTTGGTTGGAAGAGAGCAGCACCGAAGGTTCATGTCCTGGTTGGGAGCGGTCAGCCATCTTTCTGGCACCTCGGGGTTCTGGAGGTGCACAAATGATGGAGAGAGAGCAGCCAATCACCTTCTCAGTGGTACTGATGACCTTTGATATCTGTAGCAGTAGAACCAGAGTGATGAGTGATGGCGGGGATCAAAAACACATCCCTGGCTTCTGGGAGAAGATGATTCCCAGAAGAATGTCATGTCTCCACTTGGGTGAGATCCAGGTTGGGCAAACGTTCCAGATGCCACCTATTAGATTAAAATAGTTATGTTTTTACACAAACCCAGTTTTGTAGTTTTTCCACTCAGAGCTGCTGTGGATCTGATCTGCTGACGGCTCCATCGCTGCTGCTCTTAGTGAAACGGTAATCGTCTGACCTCCATGTGTCGGAACGCCATAGCAGCTGCTGTCTTTACATTAGAACCCGTCTCCTCCACCCTTTCGCCTCCCTCCCACCAGGAGTTTAAATAGATGAACCTGTCAGCATGTTCTCCATCTGCTGCTTCACACACAACCTCAGAGGTATCAGCCCGACTCCGGTGCTGTTCGTTTAAACCCAAACCGACAGGATAATTACCATCAGGATGTCCATTAACACATCTTTACATGAGTTTTACTGTGTGTGTGTGTGTGTGTCTGCAGTTCACCAGCATTACTGCTGTAATAACATAATCCCAGAGATTTGGCCTGACAGCAAGACAGTATGCTGCCGATTTCGACTGACAGTAGGGAATTATCGTCACCACACACTTTGCAGACGTGCTGTAATTGCTGTCGTGTCTCAACCTGTGGCTCGTGGGCCTTCTGAGGTCCATTTTACTCCTTCAAACACATGAAGAAGCTTATTTTTGCTTCACATCTGCTGAACAGAATTGTTTTGCTGCAGGAGCATCATGTTAAACCTGCATCATGCAGGTAAATACTTCCCTCTGGGTTATGGAGGACTAGACTAAATAGCTTGAAGAGATTTTGAAATGAATGAAGCCCAAGAAAGAGAAGCTTTGCCTCCTGTTTTCTGTTTTTGAAAATCTCCTCTGGTGCCCGCGTCGGTGAAGGTTTTATCTTTATCCGTGTGATGAAGGTCTGCGCCGTCATCCTCTGAAATGTGACCTCTGGGCGACCCGTCACTGCCAGCACATGCCAACGTTTTGATTTGACGTCTCTGCTGCTTCGCCTGACACGTCTTGTGGTCTCCTTTGTTCATTTTAAAGGTGTCAGCAGCCTGAACAGATCTGTTTACACTGACCCAGCAGGTTCAGGGTCTGGCTCAAGGACACGTTGGCAGGACGCCTCCCTGCTGAGCGGCAGACATGATGCTTCTGAGCTGACAAACATCTACTTAGTGCAAAAACATACAAGCACAAGACGTGAAAACCAGAGATAAATGAGTTATTTATTACAGCATGTGGTAAAAAGATGATCAAATCTGAAGTTTTTTACTCATCAGGACAAACTTTAAATTCATCTGGTAATAAAAAGATTCAAACCCAGCAGAAAATAACTGAATTTATTTCTTTAAACCATGAGAGCAGCAGCGACAGGGACGTCCTTTTGTGGGCGCGTTGAACCTCACCCCCATCTGGACCTTCTGATCACAACCACCAGATCTCCATCAGACTGAAACCTGATATTCAGCTCCACAGAACAACAAAAATGGGGTTTTTAAAATGGTGATTTTACCTCATTTATCTAGAAAACTTCCATCCAGAACGTTAAAACGGATCCAGATAAAATTTAGAAATAAAAATATGAACAAATCTGAATATAAAAAGTAAATCTGAATATTTTTAATCAATCTGAAATATAAAATCTACAAATTTAGATAAATTTATATAAAAATATTTAAGTTTGATTAAAAATGTCTAAATATGTAGATGTGATTATTTACACTTTATATATTCAGATTAAATTATATAAACACTCAGACCTGATTCTGAATGTTCATTTTTGACATTTAAAGCAACATGTGGTGGATTTTTAGTGCATCTCTTTAATATCCTAACGTGACAAAACCTTTAGTTTTTTTAAATAATGTCTAAAATATTTTTTAGTATGTTGAGGTGACAGGATGAGCTGAGGATTGGGATTAAAATGATGATGGGATGATTCCAATAACATTTAAAATGAGTTCCTGCTGTTTTATAACTTAGGTTGAAGAAAGAAGATTTAATAAAGTCTTCTGTTTTGTTCGTTGATGCAAATAAAATCAAGCTCCTGTTTTGAACCAGTCTGGCGGTGCAAAGGATAACCGGCTCAAACTCTGGGTTTCCTGGACGATTCAGTCCAAATCGCTTCAAACTGGTCTGCTTGTTCTTCAGATTAAAGTCTCACCTCAGCTACATCCTTCATTTTATTCAAATAATGTCTATTAAACCAGTTTTTTCTATGGTGACGTATCATATTTAGATTTTTCTGACTTTAAAGTGTTTAATCTGAGCGTTTTAACACAACTAAAGCTAGTAGATTTATTTAAATATCTCTTCACCAGGGCTGTTTAACAGCTGAGATCTCTGCTGTTCTGGATTTCACATCCAAGAAGTAAAATGTTAATAAAGACCACGTGTTAAATTACACAACCTGAAGCATCGGCGAGGAAGTTTCAGACAAATGAAGCTTGAAACATCCATCCTAATCCAACGGGCGGATTGGTGATCATATTATAATCAGGCATCATGTCTTTGTGAGCAGTGAGGGATTAAAGGATTGTTCCCGTTTGTCTAAAATAAATCTGCTCAACCTTTTCGGTTGGAAATCCTGTAGAGCACTGACGGCTCATTTATCTTTAGACTTTTGGGTCAGAAGAACAAAAAAAAACATCTGAAACAAAAGAGCAAAGTCAGTTTATGAACAAAAAACAAATAAAAAAATACTTGATCATCAGACCATCGGGAGACTAAATAATCTAATTTATTCTGGATTTTGTCAAACAGGGTACAGGCAGGAGGTCAAAGGTCATCACATGACCCACATGAGGGGGTGTGAAGTATCAGAACCACCTCCAGCCCTCACAGATCTGCTTTAATACAAAGAAATCTCGTATTACTCCGCCCATTACGTAAACGGATGAGATTATCGATACTCAGATTAATGGATCGTGTTCCAGCGCCGCCCGCTGCTCCGTTCACGTACGTCCAAAAAAAAAAAACACACACACACACAAAGCAAGTGCAGGTTAGTTGTTAGGTTTTAGTCTTTATTGTACTATCTGTTTTGACAATTTGCTAGCGGACATGTGAAAACTTGGACCAACAAAACATCATCATCATTATTATGATTATTGTGTTTTTTTTATTACAGCATATCGTCAGACTGCAGTAACGGTGAGAAGACGGTGGTTTTAAAAAAGAAAACAATAAACAAAAGATCAAACCAAACAGGAAAACAACAACAAAAAAGCATTTTGACTTTAATAATCGATGCTGTTTTTCTTTTCTTTCTTTTTCTGAATCCATGTACACGATATAACAGTCTAAAAACATTAAACACACAGAGCTGAAGACATTGCAGTGTTGGTGGGGGGTGGCAGTCCTCGGGGCAGTTTATATACTGGAGCAACGTGGTCCTGCAGTCAAATATCTACTGGGACGGATGGGAGGGGGCGGGGCATGGAGGGGGGGAGGGGGGGCTACAAACAAAAATGGCCAAGGATATAAAACTACAGTCTTTATTCATCTTTTTTTTAATCTTTAAATTCACCAATCAGAAGTTGACGGGGAGCGGGGTGGGGGGGCGGAATGTCTTAATTTGCATTTTTTACATTTCTGCATTTTTCTTTTTTCTCTCGTAGACAATATAAAATCTCACGGACAAGCAAAGAAAAATAAAAAACACTGATTTACATGTGTTGTATGTTCTGGATGGAGGGGGGGTGGGCGGGGGTGGTGGATGAAATGGGGGAGGGGCTTGAATTATTGCTCTCTGAGTAAGTATTATTTTTCACTTCTCATCTACACGAACTGCATCCTTCTCATTCTCTCTAACTCTCTCTTTCTCATTGTGGTGATCTGTTAGATTACTCCACTTATTCAGGAGGAGGGATGAAGGGAGAGAGGAGGAGGAAGGAGGAAGAGGAGGAGGAGTTGGGGGTGGGGCTCAGAGCTCCTTGCTCAGCGAATCCCGGGCAGTTTTAATCCTCTTTGTATGGCCTCACACGTTTCCCGCCTTTTTGTCTGGTAAATGATAACAAAAGAGATCGAAAAATGTATTAAAAAATATGATAATAATAATAATAATAATAATAATAATAAAGCAGTCATAAAAAGGTTAAATGTATGTTTAGTGGTTTAGTACAGATGCTGGTTTCTAGTGTTTTTAGTTAAATGATGTACAAAAGACAGGAAATAAAACAAAACAACATAAAGAATCATCAACACATTAGAATCAACAGGAAGACACACAGTTGACAAGATTTAGTCTGACTTTTTTTCTTTGTTTTGTTTTCAACCAAGGAGGAAGACTTTCACTGTTATTCAAATATATAGGCCTAAACAAAGCTACTCTAATGTTTCCATTAAAAACCAGAGAGAATGAGAGAGGAGGAAGATCACCTGGATAAAAAACTTCTATCACACATTTACTTTGTCCAATAATCTTTCAAAAAATTCGACTTTCAACACCCACTGATCCAGTTTTCCATGCTAACTAGCTTATTTGAGCTACAGCTAGTTAGCTACTCTACGCTAACAGCTGCTAGCGTAGCGTGGCAGCCGGAATGAGGAAGATGGAACTCAAGTACTGATGTTTAGGAGGTTTTATCTTGTTTTTAAACAAATTAGTTACACAATGAAAACAACATTTCCTCTATTTTAACATTTTTGTGCTTTTGCATTTTTTCCCCAGGAAATGATTTTGTCACAGCAGCTTCTACTGAATCAGCTCCGACTTGGAAGACAATGAAGTTAAAGGATTAATTTAGACGTTAACTAAAAAACAAAACATCTGTAAACTGAAATTTTATTAACACAAATTTAAGGATCCTTCTGGAAGACTGGTGTGTCAATCTGGCAGCACATTGGGTAAGTTATGATGATGCATGTTTTCTAAAACTTTACTCAAAGTGTTCCTAAAAGGAAGACATTTCATAACATTTAGATTCTCTCTGTGCTGACATTTTTAAACGTTATCTTTTGTTTTGTGTGTGAAACTTTGTTTATTGTACGCGCTATTAAACAGAAAAAAAAACTGGAACTTTTCAACTTCTAGAAAATAAATCAAAAATCACGGTTGTCAAATTTTTCTTGAAGCTGTTGTTTAAAAAATCCCATATTTTGAATTAGTGTCCAGTTTCCCGTGTGATTCTATTTCCGTGTTCGTAAAAGCAGGTGTAGCCTACTCACTCCGTGTTTAACCATGTGGGCTTCCGTAGCACAATCTGAATATTTAATTTACAACTCAACAGCCCAACTCTGCCATCCACTGGTATAAATAAGTAACTGCAATCTCCTGAAATTTGATCTTTTGATATTTTACGTTTTACATAATCGAAAAATTTCTGACGTAAAAACTTTGCGCTTTTAAGACGGGGTCCAGATGGCAGCGAGATGATAGCGAGGCCCTGATACTCATGCAACAATTCAAATCAGACATTCTGCAAATTTTGTTTGCAATTAGTGCAATGGAAATCTGGTTTAAAGATTAAGTCCTGTGAACAGAAACGGTTTGAATCAGGATGAATGACTTCACAAGCGCCATTCATGAGCCAACGCCATCTTTGTAGTTTTTTTTTCTGTCACAGCTCTGGTGATAAGCCCATTCAACCTACAAATATAGAGCGCTGTGACTGCCTTGCCCCAAAGTTGTTCGCTCCATTGGTAGACCTGCTGAGGCTACAACGGAGTGTAGCTAGACCGACCTGCAGAGCAAAGTCTTTGCTATTGCTATGGATTGCCTAAATTTGTAGGCTAATCACAAACATTTGATCATCATTGAATAATGTCAGAAATAACTGAATGAAAGTCCAATATTTAACTCAAGGCTAAAGGGACTCCACAATGCTTCCTAAAGCTCTCTGATGTACTTCCTGTTGACATGAAAGGAGTCAAAATATTAAAAGTTTTATTCTTGTTGAGCTTAAGTCTGAGGGGTGCTACACATGATGTGGTTGACTTTTCTCACCAAATTAATCTTCTGAATGAAGAAAAATTATCCTTTTAAATCTTTAAAAATCCGTAGAATAAACTGTAATGAGTACTTTTAACCACCACAGATGTTAACAGCAAACATTACAGCTGCTCATTTAAAACAATTACATTAATTCAAACACATCTGATGGAACATTCCTTCTCTTGGGCCGTTGTCCTGACGACGTGGCGCTCGGGGCAGTTTCCTGCCAAACACGTTGTGTTAAACAGAGTTCAGTTTCAGTAAAAGGAGTCGGTGCTTCAAAGAGGCCTCCGGTAAATTGTACGGCAGCAGCAGGAGCCACCCGGGTCCCTGCGAGCATCTGTCGGGCTGTCTGAGATCAAAGCAGGCCGGGTACTGGACTCCGCGCCTTCTGCAGCGTCTGAATGGAGAGGAGGCGGGAACGATAAATAATGGAGGAGGTTCACCTCCGGTCGCTCAGCAGCTCAGAGCAGGTGGTAATGCTTCGAACAGCAGGAAAAGAGCGGGAACGCTCAGCGGAGCGCTCTGATTAAGTGACCTGTTCTGTTTGTGTTGTTATGGCGGCTGAGGCCTGACATCCTGTTGATGTTCTTTGGTTCTGTTCGTGAACTCGAAGCTACAGTAGAGTCCTTTTTTATTTTTAGTTCATGCTTCTTTTATTCTCTCCATCTCTCTGCTTTTTGCATAATACACACAAACCTAATTCAGTTTTATGTCATTAGCTTTATAAAACAACACAGAAAAATAATTTTAACATCTAATTCAAGTTTCAGAGATCTTAAAGCTGGAATCAAGCAAGGTTAGCCTAGCTTAGCATAAAGACTGAAAGCAGATTGAAACTGCTCAAGTGGTCTCTAGTAGGAATGAATGCCTTGTAAGTCATACTCTGGGGAAAAAAAGCTCAGGTGCGCCTGTTTCAGGAACTAGAAGTGAGTCCCATCACAGCGCAGCGTCAGACGACAGGATCTGGAGTCTTCCTGATATGTGGACAATTCTCCTCTGATTGGCTAACAGCAACACGACTCTACCACTGCAACGTTGATGTTTTATCTCCACAAATAACACAAGCCTGGAGGAGTTCTGCTGTGTGGTGGAGTTGCTAATGCTAACGGTTAGCTTCTACTAGCCCAGATGTTCTCTGCTGTTTCCTGGACGCTAAACCAACAACAGCCTTCCCCGTCGTGAGTCAAGATGGGTGAGTCCATGAATGTTAAGTGACAGTGTGACGTAGATCTGTCAGGCTTTTCTAATCCTAGAGTTTCACCTAGAGTCTATTTTCTATCAGAAGCTAATGCAGGAGATAGGTGGAGGAGACTATTTTCATGTTCACTCAGAGTGACCCATTAGAATCAGAAATAGTCGTTAAAAATGATTTTTTTCAGTGAAGTTGACCTTCAAAAAAATACCTCTATAATTTTTTTGATTATTTTGGTCTGTTTGAGCATGTAGAACATTCCAATCAAACTTGATTATTTATTTTTATATTTCTTTTTGTATGTAGATTTGATTTAAAGGATGTAGTCTCTTGCTGACTTTAATAAAGATGCCAAAGAATTAACATTTAAACACTCTAGCCTGTTTACAACCTTCTCCCAGTTGCCACACCTTTAGTGCTAAGACTTAAAGAACACGCAAATTATCAGTCAAAATGTGCGATGCGATCGGGAACAGTGTGTTGTATTTGGTAGCAGTACGTGGAACAACGTAGGGAAAATTAATTAAATTCCCCCATAGACATCAATAGAATGCCCCGCCCCCTTTAGAGCTCTATAGCTCAGGTAGACTTCACAGTAGAAACATTATTCAGAGTTTAAACGGGTCACAGGAAATTGGACTTTACTGAACTGGTGTTCTGGTATCTTTGATGGTTTTTACGTTATCACAGGTCAAGTCGGAGGATTTGTGGATGCCATCCATCCATCCACAGCTGGTGATGTCACTTTAAAATTTGAACATTATTACATTTCCTAATCTTTTGCAAACAAACTCGTCTTCCTCCCTTTTGAATACAAATGTAAACATTGGTATGTGAGCCCACCTGCTGCGTGTCTCACTGGCGTAGGACTATGGTGTCCCTCAGGATTTGCTCATTTATCATGCACGTGTATCACCTGACTTCCCTTGATGGTGTGTGTTTGTGTGTTTAAAACTGTTACTTTACATTTGGCACATTCAAGTGTTTAAAGGTGAACAGGTGTGTCTCCCCGAGCGTATAAATGTGTGTTTGTGTCTTAGTATCTGAAATCTTCGATGTAACGCCCGTTGAAACCGTTGTCGACGCCCAGCTCCCTCTCTAATTGGTCAGTTGCTGCTGACATCACATGTTGAACAATAGCAACCGCTGCTTCTCGAAGATACCTCTTCCTCATCTCATCATCTTCCTCCTCCTCCTCCTCCTCCTCTCCCTGATCACATGACACTAAACCATCAAGACAACCTCCATTTTGTGGAGACTCAGCCTCCTCTACCTCCTCCTCCTCCACCTCCTCCTCCTCCTCCCTGCTCTCGGTTAGTGCTAGCTCTGATTCAGAACAGCTGGTTTTACTTTGTTTACTGTTTGTTAGTGCTTGTTGTTGTTTGTTGTTAGTATCTCCATCTTTGCTGCTGCAGCTGTTTTGGAGCTTTGAAGCAGAGTCCCGGCCGGCGCACTCGAACTCACCGCTGTTCACAGCTGCTGTGGCGTTGATAATCTTAGCGTTGGCCTCGTCTTTTACGCCTCCAGCCTCTTTGCTCTTCTTAATGGGGCTGCTCCCCGTCGTCTTCTCCTCTTCCTCCTCCTCCTGGTGATTCTGTGTGGCGTTCTCCTCCGCCGTGCCATTAGAGCAGCCATTCTCCCCGTTGGTCACCGGAGCTTCGGTTTCTGTCTTCTCCGCTTCCTTAGGCGCCTCTGTGCCGCTCTCCTCTGCCGGCGTTTTCTCGGCCAGTGCCTCACCTTTGTCATTGGTCTCCTCAGCCGCTGTGGCAGCCTCGCCATCGGTGCCTCCCTCCTCTGCTTCTTCGCCTCCCTCTGCAATCTCGTCTCCCTCCTTGGTGCCCTCGCCCTGGTCCACGCTGCTGGATTTACCCTTTCGCATGATGAAGTTCTTCAGGGAAACGGCACGGCCAAAGTGCGAGCGCTTGGCTTTGGCTGACTTGGCGTCTTTGCCTTCATCTGCTGCTGCTTCCTCACCTGAAAAAGAGAAAATCATAAATTATATCTCTTCAGAAATAATAATGTATAACCAAATCAATCAAACCTTTACACCTGTGGGTTGACTGACAGCGAGAGGAAGGACTAAAGCAGGTAACTACAGGTTCGTGATCTTAGATAGCGTAACACAGCTCATAAACAGACACTGCCATACCAAATATATGACATTGTGAATCATAGGTCTTCATCAGTTATCCACCAATGCACGAGGCATCACGGTGAATGAAAAATAGCTGCACATCTCGAGTGGTTCATGCCCCAGATGCCTCAACTATTTGGTAGATTCAAACATAACAAGGCTGTTCCGGTGCCAAAAATGGAACGTTTTCTGTTTTCTGGTATGGATCATGGATCAGTTGTTCATACTTGTGACATCATCTCGTTGTCTCTATGCCACACATTTATACATTCGCCGGGCACCAAGGCATGAATCTAGACACACAAGGCACTGTGAGAACCTGACTGTTCATCCTTGTGGCGAGGCAAATCGATGATAATAGTTTTGGAAATACTATATTCCTTTACATTGTCTATTGTTGCATTAGTCTCTAAAGTATTATCCTTATATCAGGGCTGCCCGTTGTGTCCCCCCAGTCCCTTCCATGTTTTCCTCGTGGTTACCGTCTCCTTGGGTTCATATTTTCATTCATTCATCACGTTCATCCTCAGCTGCAGGTCCTTCTTGCTACTCTTCTGCCCCAGTCCTTCATTGCTCCCACTTATTTGGTTCATGTATTTTCTTTACTTTATTCCCTGCTCATGGTTTAGTTATTTCTCCTGGTCTTTTTAGTTCAGTCGTATTTATGTTTTTATTTATTGTGCTGTTTTCCATCGTTAGGCCTTTTGCCCTTAGTGATCCTCATTTAGCCCCTCCCCATTTAGTTTATTTCTTTCAACATTTTGTTATTATATCATCTTAATTTAGTTGATGTGTATTATTGTTATGTTGTTTAGTTTTCTGTCCTTCTCTTGTGTTTTTGTATTGCCTCCCATTCCTCAGTCAGTCACACCTGTAGGCCCTCTGTCATCAGTATTCATCACACCTGTGCCCTGTTCCCTCATCACTGCCCAGTCTGTACATATTCTGCCCAGTTCACCCATTATGTGTTGTTGTATGTTTTGCCTCCTGACCTCATTCTGCAAATATAGGATTTATGGCAATTCCTGGATTATCTGCATTTGGGTTCTACCTCGACAAACAACGTTATGACACTATACCAACTAAACCAGCTCCTTAGCTGGTAGCGAACATGAGAAGCTAATAATGTGACTATTTGCAGTTTGCAGTCATTTTTTGCAATGACTAGTCGTGTCAGGAACTGCTTCTCGGCCCCTGCCCTGTTGTCTCATTGGTGTTAATTTACTTCACCTGCTTATCGTTATCCTACCCACCTGTTTCCCTGATTACCCTGAGTATATCTAAACCTTGCTTGTCCTGTGATTGTTGTTGTTTCTGAGTTCCCCTGCTCATTCCTGTCCTCCAGTCCTGACTAGTTGATTTTAAAATAAATTCTTTAAAAGCATCCCCGGCTGCCTTCTGGAGAGTCCTCACTCACGTGTGTTTGGGTCCAAACCACACCGCATCATGACAATTTGCACATTTAAGTCTTTGGAAAACCCAGGGTTTTGGTGAATTTGACCCAGCATTTGGGTAGAATAAATAAATATATGTAGTTGAACCAACCCCGGATTTTAGTTTGACCCAGTGTTTGGATTGTATATTTTAACTCAGTGGTTGGGTTAAATGAACCAACCCATCTTGCTGGGTCAAAACAACTCCTACTGGGCTGCTGCTATAATGACCCAGTGGATGAGTTATAAAGCAGCCCAGATTGGGTTATTTTCTGACCCACCTGTTTTTAGTGTGTGGGGAGCAGCATGTTGTGCAGAAGCAGTGATTCCATAAAATTATTGTACTATTGCTCTGCCATAGTTTACATCTACAGAAATAAAGCACCCACCCCCACCCCACCAGTTTCACCACTATTACCACCATGGCAGTGAGAAATAATCCAACATTTGATGTTTTATCCATAAAAAGTTAATTGCAAAAATATAACTGAACTATTACATGTTCTATAATTAGATTATCATCGTTGCTACGTTGAAGTTGGTTGAGTTCAAGCTGCACACAAAGATTTCCACTTTCAGTCGTACCACCATAATAAGAGATGAGGTCTAGTTCGCCTGGAGGGTTTTTCATTTTTGGTTCCAGCTTTTGATGCAACCAGGAGCTGAATTTAGTCTTTTCATCCTTACTGGAGCTTCGGTGTAATCTGAATTTCACATATTGAATGTTATATTTAGGAAAATGTTCAATTACATTAGCCCCCGCAGAGTTGGAAACCCTTTATCTGCTGTCTGTGCTGCTCTGGAAAGGCAAGGCGCAGACACAAAGTCAGCATGAAGACTCCATCGGCTTCAGAAACTGAATTTTTAATGGTGTCCAACAGAGATATGAATGAAAATCACGGCGTTTAAAACCTTTTATGGATAATGGTCAAACCCTGGAACTCTTTCTAGACATGTCAAACACCACGTTTCCCCTCAAATATAAGAGTTATTTAATTTAAACTCTTCAGGGAGAGGATGTCCATCATTGACCGTCAGTCGTTCCTCAGCAACATGTAACCAAGCTGGTGACCTGCGTGAGGGGGAGGAGCCAAGCTGGTGACCTGCGTGAGGGGGAGGAGCTGAGCTGTTGTGGCTGTGTATAGACCTTCTACATGCTGCAGAGGTCCCCGACAGTAGAAAATGAGCTAAATAGAAAACTGGCCTTTTTTTGTTTTTTACTATGGGAAACCAGAACGTGTGAACACCAACAGGAGGAATTACACAGGGTAATGGGACGTTTTTGGTGCACTAACGGCACGTTTAGCTGTGCTGCTCTTTCCATGCATGCACAATCCTACAAGGTGACTAATTAAGTTTTAGGCGTTACTTTCTGTTCATTTTAGTTGTGGAATAACTGAAACATTCCAGCTTTCAGCACCTAAAGAAAAGCGGTGAACAAAGTGGAAATTCCACTAGGCTGCAACATTTGTGTGACTCGTTGGAGACAAAATTCAAACAAAGCCCTTTGAGAGCTGAAGTCACGCTGCACTGGTTACTTTAGCGACATGTTTTATATCTGACTCGGACACGAAGCTTGGGATTAATAGTGAACAAATTGCAACAGTTGAACATTTTTCTTGCAACAATTTTCTCACAACGTATTTTTATTTTGTCTCATTTTATTCACAATCCAGTCTCCAAACCCTCCCAATGCTGTCTCACAATGCTTGGACTTTAGGAACCAGAGAAACTTTAAGAACTGAAAGTCAGACAGCGATAAGGTTCTGAAACCTTCATCTCTGATTTTCGCCTCACCTGATGCAGCAGCTGCAGTGGCGTCCTCCTCTCCAGTAGGGGCGCACTCTGTGTTGGCGCGTTTGCTCTTGTGGATGACGCGCTTCTTGAAGGAGGTCCAGATCTCGTTGGCGTGTTGCGTCACCGTTCCACCTGCTGTCGTGGCCTTCTCCTCCTCGCCTCCCTCAGCCTTCTCCTCCCCTCCTTCTGTCTTGGCCTCCTCTGCTCCAGCATCTGCCTTGGCCTCCTCTCCTTCCTCAGTTCCCCCCGCAGCCTCCTCTGTCTTCTCACCAGACTCTTTTTCTGAACCCTTGGTCTTGCCACTGATTCCAACTACAGACGAGTCCCTCTTCAGGCCCTGGAAGGTCCACGAGCGCTTCAGCTTCCACCTCTTATGACCGGACTCCTTGGAGTCCAGGGTGGAGGAGTCACCACCTCCTTCTCCCTCCACTCCATCCTCCTTCCCTTCTTCACCTCCTCCAGTCTTCTTATGTGCCTTTTGAGCCATGAGTTTCTTGAAGGAGTGCCAGCGCCTCATGTGCTTAGTGGCTGCTGAGGAGGACGAGGCTTTTTGCTCTTCCTCTGCTCCTCCTGCTGCTCCTGCCTCCTCGACAGTAGAGTCTGCTGTGGTGTTAAGTGCTTCAGGGTCTTCAAGACGGTCCAGGGACTTGGATCGGACCTTTACTTGTTTCGGGGGTTCTGCGGCGCCTCCATCCTTCTTCTCGGTACTGCGATGGGAGAAGATCCTTGCCACCGGCTTCCTGATCAAATCTCGAACTGTAGATTTTGTCTCTGCAGGTTTGCTCTTTTTCTCCTCCTCCTCCTTCTCCCCATTTTCTGCAGCCTTCTCTGTTGCTTTCTCCCCTTCTGCTCCTCCCTCTGCTCCTCCCTCAGCAACTGCAGCTTCCTCACCCTTTTCTCCTTCTTTCTCGCCTCCTTCAGCAGTTCCCTCCTCTCCTCCTGCAGTGGAACTGTGCTCCTTCTTCTTCCTCCCCGCCATCACCTTCCCCAGGCCGCTCTTGTTGAGGAAGGAGTCAAGGAAGGAGGTCTTGGGCTCAGTGGAGGAGGAGGTGTTTTCTGAGCTTTGAGGAGGTGCTGCCTCTCCACCTGCTGCTGCTGCTGCTTCGCCCTCCTCGGTACCTGCCGCCACTGCAGCTGTGTCGTTGTTCACAGTCTCTTTGTTTTCGACCACCTCGCTGTTGACAGCCGGGCCATCTTTATCCACGCCTTCGCTGTTGACAGTCTCTGAGTTTGCAGTTTTGGCCGGTTGTTCCGCCTCTGCCGGCTTGTTTTCGGGAGTTTTCCCGTCTTCTTGAACCACCGGCGCCGCACTGGCCTCAGTCGCCGCCATCTCAGAAGGAGAAAACAAATAATAACAACAAAAAAGTGTCTTTCTTCCTTCTTCCCTCGGCCTTCTGCCCTCCTCTTCCTTTCTTTCTCTCTGGTGCTTGGTTCCTCCCGCTGTGGTGGCGCTCTCAGGTCATGGAGAGCAGGGTGGAGAGCAGTGGCGAGGAGGAAAGATACTCAGCATCCTACTCGTCCTGCAAACTCCTACAGAGAAAATAAGGGTGAGGACAGAGGGGGACGAGGGAGGGAGGAAGAGGCACAGATGGTTAATAGTCTGAATCAACACCATGGACACTCAATTAGCCTCGTCTAGACCGTGAGCTGAATAAGGAATGAAGGGAGAATCTCAGCAGGAAACGCTGAGATTATGATGTTTCCTGATCAGCAACACTTTCAGAATTCACACCCCATGTGTGGTGTGAACTACTGAAGAACACACAAAGCCTTTATTTGCTTTCTAAACCAAATGGCAGCAATACCTCTTCAAATGTGAACTTTTACTGCTTCTAGACGTCTATGAGATTTTTCCTCAGGAGCATCGTTGTTGTGAGACGAAGTGTTTGTTGTTTCTTTATCTTGTTTTAATTTAACCACCCGTCCTTATCGTAGCTGTTACTATCGCTAACGCTGAATCTTACGTATATCTTTAAAGCCCTTTGACGACCACCTGGATGTGAATCTAATGTTTGATATCACTAACCACATCCCTGTATGTTTTTCTGTTTTAAGTCACATTTTATAAACCAAGAAAATCACCTAGAAATGATATTTCAGGATGCTTTCCTCTAGTTGCATTTCCCAGACAACAGAATTCATCTGGGCCTTTATTCAGTTGAGGCCTGTTTGTGAGTTTTGAAAACAAATGCACGTCTCAGGTCACAGCTTTAAAGACCAAATTCACTTGTTTTTTTAAACAATTGCAGCGGTCTCTTGTAGGAATGAATGAACGCCTTGCGAGTCGATCTCTGACCTGTAAAAAAATCAAATGTTGAATTAACTTAAAGCTTTGGTTCCACTAAATCCAGTTGCTTAAATACAAAGAGTATTATACATTGTAATGTTAAAATTAAATGTATAATACTTTACATTTAAGCAACTAGGTTTAGTGGAATCAGTTAACTTGTGGGAAAAAAAGCTCTGGTGCTCCTGTTTCAGGAAGTAGAAGTTAGCCAGAGATGAGCAGAAAATGGCAACATTTGGACTTTTATTTCCTGATATGTGGACATCTCTCCTCTGATTGGCTAACAGCAACACGACTCTACCACTGACTCTGTTTGCTCTGCAACGTTGATGTTTTATCTCCACAAATAACACAAGCCTGGAGGAGTTCTGCTGTGTGGTGGAGTTGCTAATGCTAACGGTTAGCTTCTGCTCTCTCCTGGATGCTAAACCAAATACAGCCTTTCCCGTCGCGAGCCAAGATGGCTGAGTCCATGAATGCCAATTTTCAATGTGAAGTGTAAATGTCTTTTCTAATCTGAGCGTTTCCTCGTTTATTTTTCTATCAGCGGCTAATGCAGGAAATAGGGGTAGAAGACTCTTTTCACTGCATGTTATATTGAGAGTGACAGATCATAAAATAACAAGTAAAAAGCTGTTTCTAAGTGAACTTGCTCTTTAAACTGAGCTCATTTTATATTGAGAAATGGAGTTTTAGTTGTTTTATATACAATCATACAAGGTCTTGTTGGCTCTCAGAGAGCTGGGTTAGGTTTAGTTACGTTTGAGAGCCTTCCTATAAACTCTTCTGCTGCCATTCCTTTGGCTGCATTGGTTACTCTGATTAGGAATGCTACTGTAGGAAACGTAGAGTGTTTCAGTCTTAAAAAACAAACAAATGCCACGTTGACTTTGTGGGTCGCACAGTACCCTGATAGAACCTCCAAATCTATCAACTGCTGCTGCTTTTATGTCCCTCACCACCAATGGCTGCAGTCAGAAACAGAGAAGGCATTTGGATCCCTGAAGAAGTCTGTCAGATGACGTCACAGACAGTTAAAGAGTGAGCAGAACCACAGCTGACTGGGCTCTGTAGAGAACGTGATGTTTCCAGAACAAGTAAGTAAGTAAGTAAATTTTATTTGTATAGCACTTATCACAGAAAAAGAATCACAAAGTGCTTCACAAAGATCAACAAAACACAAGATAGTCATCATAAAATGATCTTAAAACAAAACAACAGAATATCATAAAATCATTAAAAATCAGAAAACAGAAAGTCATAAAATTATAAAAATGATAAAACAAATGAAAGATGATTATAAATACAAGTTAGAAAAAAAAAAAAAAAAACAAATAAAACATAAAAGATTTAAGTAAAAGCAGTTTTAAACAAAAGGGTCTTCAGCTGCTTTCTAAAGGTGACCAGACTGTCAGTAACACGTAGGGATAAAGGAAGTTCATTCCAAAGTCGGGGTGCAACAGCCTGGAAAGAGCGATCACCTCGACTTTTATATCTGGTTTTTGGAATTTCTAGAAGGTTCTGGTTGGTGGACCTGAGGGCTCGGGTTGGAGCATAAGGCTTTAACAGTTCAGTAACATAAGGAGGAGCTTGGCCATGTAGAGCCCTGTATGTT
>SSNS01000144.1:697978-800699 GCA_006937985.1 Aphyosemion australe
AGATCAGCTGCTTGATCCTCAGGTGGTTGAGTAGAAGGTAGGAGCTTAGAGAGATCAGCTGCTTGATCCTCAGGTGGTTGAGTGGAAGGAAGGGACTTGGAGAGATCAGCTGCTTGATCCTCAGCAAGAGGAGAGAAGCGGTTTGATAGACTAAGGTCAGGTGGAAGGATGGGACCAGCAGCAGGGGATCTCCTACGGCCACGTACCACGACCTCAGACCAAGATGAAGATGGGTCTGGGGTAGAGCTGGAAGTTGGTAGTCGTGATACAGCAGGGTCCCAAGCAATGGTGTCTTGGAGCAGAGGGTTCTTCATTGGTGTCTCTTTTTCAAATTTTCTGACAATGAGACCGGTCAGTTTAGGGATACGTTTTCTAAAACTATCCAGCAGCATTTCTTTCTTCTGTAGTTCAGCAGAGAGTCGCTGTATATCCTCTTTAAGGTTCTCAATCTTTTTATTTGCTTTAAAAAGCATAAACGGATCATTGTGGGGCAGAAGCGGGGAGAGGACAGACATTCAAAATAGCTTCAAGGTTGCAGAAAGCTTACGCTGTAACTGAGCCGCCTCTGTCGAATCCGAAAGATTTGTAGTCCAACTAAAAGTCCAAGAAATCCAAAAAAAAGGAAAAATCTCCAGAAACATAGAAATCATGAAGGTCCAACAAAATCCACAGAATCCAGCAATCAGTCACAGAAAAAAACAGGTTTTAGAGGAATTAAGGCACAAAGAGTAGGGAGCTGAAATAGACACGTCTGCAGGCTTCTTCAAAACAACAACACCTGCTTCTCAGTGTGCTCTAAAAGCATTTTCAGGCATCAGATGTTTAATATGAAAGAGCAGCTCGCTGTCCCTGAAGAGGCCGACATGGAGGTGGGTGAGAAATGTAGCTTTTAGAATGTTGATGCTCTGACTACTAAATCGCATTATAATGTATAGTCATATTACCTTTAATTAAAAAAATGGTGAAAAATATTTTAAAACCCTTAAAGGGGTCCAAAACATCTTGCAAATAATTCATTTTGTTTTGGCCACAGAGAAAGTTTGTTCTGAGCAAAGCTGAGATAGCGCATCATAGACATAGACACACCCCCTTAAATTTGAATGTCCTAGTTCAATTTCGCCAATATATAAATGTTGGTGTAGTAATGCTAACAGCAAAATTTTGTTTTGTTTTTTTGTTTTTGCTCTTATGGTGTGACACACACTCTAGCACAGTAGGTGGCGGAAATGCACCTAGATGTTTGATGCCACAAGAAGAAGCATGCTAATGGCAAAGCAGCCTGAGCTACTGCTAACGCTAGCCCAAGCTAGTTATCTGGATACACGGCTGGATTACACGGCTGTACACAGAGTTTCTAGATTCATGCAGTATCACAGAAACATCTGGGTTAACCGGCCAATCAGCACGCAGCTCATTTAATGTCCTGGCTGAGTGGGCGGAGTCAACCAGTCTTGTATAGGGCTTTATTGTGAGTTTGGATTTGGCCTTTTATTAAGGATCCTGGGCTGTTTTAAGCCCTGACAAGAGTTCATATGCTTTATAGAGGCTCAAAGAACAATTTCCAATAGTAAAAACAGAAAGTTTTTCTAGAACCCTTTAAAAATGAGGTAAAACACAACATTATGAGCGTCTCTAAGCAGGTGCTGCTACACTTTTTCCAGATTTAATCTGAAAAAGGTTAATAATAAAATAAAATAAAAACAAAACAACCCAACTATAGTTACAAATGCACCCATTTGTAGCTCAATATCTGTAAAAATTACTACGTTGTAGCCATTGCTGTGTTTCATAATGTAAGCCTCGGTTATAGATGTTCAACTGTTGATTAATCCCAGGAAGTTTCATTCAGGAGATATTAGCAAAACACACAAAAGAGGCAAAAACATCATCTGCTGCCAGTCAGTGGTGGCTGATAGTGAACATCTCAACACTGTAAACACACTGTAGTTGTAGCAGGAATGAATGAATGAATCAGCAGATTAATGAATCACCGATGTAGAGTCCAGACGCTTCGTCTCTCAGAGGGAGAGGTGAAAGTCTGAGTCATTCTGGAGGAGGGTGGGGGGTGGAGAGAGGCAGAGAGAGAGGAGCTCAGGTGGAGACGAGCATGCCAGGTGTAAACACACACACACACACACACACACACACACACACACACACACACACACACATCACATGCTCCAGATAATCTCACACTTTGCTGTTGCCACAACCGACTGACTGACCAGCTGGATCGCTCATCGCTTCACACTCCAGCCACTTCGCTCTCGGCGGTTGAGCAGTTCGCTGCCTCAGAGGCTGATTTACAGCCTGATGGAGGCGGAACAGTTGGTTGCAGCTACATCAAGCTACACTTATGAACCAATCTATCAGTCAAGAGCCACCATGTTGGGTTAAAAATACACCAAACTGCTGTTCACCGTTTTATCCTCCAAATGTTTCAAACGGCTTCAAATTCTCTGTAAATAGTTCAAGTTGAGCCAAAGATTTGATGTACTGCAGATTTTTTATCTGTTTTCATTCATAAAACTATTTCCATCCACACTATTCTAAGAAAATTCTGAAACATCTGACTGCACCACTAGGGGGTGATAATGTTCAAGTTAACTACACATCAACCTGCAGACCAAGAACAAGATTAGCTTTGCTAAAGATGCAATCACAGCCCCCAGCACACTTCCTCTCAGCTATTAAACATTATTTAGCTCTGTTGTTGTGAAACAAGCTGCTTTTGAAGCTCCGACACAATAAGCAGTTGTAATAACTCTGCTTTAAGAGTTTGTTTATTTTTTTAAATCCCAATTTTTCACATCAAACACTGAGTGGACAGTCCTGGAGTCCACACAGCTATAAACTCTGATTCAACACTAAAATTAGTGTCACCATGGAAACCTGAACTCGCTGCATCTTCAATCGACTCTATTTTATTTACTTAAACTTTAATAGATTCAGGTGGCAATTAAAAAGAGAAAATGGACAAAGAGTTTCAGCAGTAAAGCAAAAATGTTCAGTTGTGGTCCCCGAGGGCTTCTACTTGCACGTTTTAGTTGTTTCTCTGCTCCGACACACCTGACTCAGTGGCTGAATCACCTGTTCAGCATGTTCTCAAGTTCTACAGCAGCCTTATAATCACCTATCGATTTAAATCGGGTGTGTTGGAGCATCTGAAACATGCAGGGTGGCGTCCCTGGAGGAACATGGTTGGACACCGTTGGTCTAGCTCAGGAGGAGAATCACTTTATTGATGGTAACCAAGTCATTTAGGGTTTTATTCTTGCTGAATCTTTACAAACAAAACACCTGGAAACTATTCAGCACATGGCTGATGTTGAAGACCCCTGTTTTCAGTTTTAACATGATTCTGGATGATTTAAATGAAAAAACCTTCAGTAGATTCAGGGACTTTATCCAAAGCAGTTGGATGTTTAAGGGATACTATGCAGTTCTGGCTTGTTTTTAGCGCCCCCTAATGTTCGTTAGTGAAACAAAAACTGAAACTTCTCTCCTGGCTGTGCGTTGGTTTTTTTAACACCTTAATCTAACAGCTGAAACGTCTCCTCAGCCTTCATTAGTGTCTACAGGAGCGGTTCATCACTAAATCAAACACATCAGCTGTGTTCATGATCTAAAACATGCAGGAAACATGCTGGAAGCAGACTGCAGCACCAGGCATGTCAGCTCCACTTTACTAAGTCCAACGGGCCGGACCGCCACTCTGAAGTTGCAAGTGTGGTATTCTGGCCACAGAGGGCGGTGGGGGTCTGAGGGACATTTCATTAACCCTGTAAAGGTCATTTTAGCTCAAACTGGCTCAAGAACATGATTTAAACATATGAAATAGTTGCATAGAATGGCTACTACAGGATTTTATCATTTATTTATCAAACATTTGAGGAAACAAACATCCAAGTTGGATCAAAATGTTTGCCAACAGCTACTGCTCTGATTTATTCCTCAGAGTTTCCTGCAGCTTTATTTAACTGATGTGCTTTTCACCACCTGATACTTTTACCGTGGCAGATTTCTCTAAGGTCCTAAGCTGTTGAACATTTAATCCTTTATCTTTGACTTTCTGTAGGAAGAGTAACCTGCTGCTATGTGTTGCAGAGGAGACTTAACAATGACACGGCGAAATATCTGAATGACACCTGCAATGACACCTGTGGTGTCGGTGGTGATGTCAGAACAAGCTGCTCTCAGGCTCTCCTGTTCCTGCAGTAGCTTACAACCAACCGCTGTCACCAGGCAAACTTCACCGCTTATTCCCTCACCAGGTGGTCCAACACGTGAAGCTCCTTGCCTGTTTACTACTCTTAGCTTTAAATCGCCGTTAGCCCGTTAGCTCTGACGCACACCTGTTAGGAGCCTAAAGATAGTAACTTATACCAGCAACACAAAACCTTAAAGCAAAGTGTTGCTTTCAGGCTGAGTTAGAATCAGCAGCTCTGTAACAAAAACAGGAAGTCTAAATTGTTTTACCCACTGGTTTAAAGGACGGTTATGCAGCAAACCGGATGTTTAAATGGACTGTTTAGAAATGTAATCAAACAGAAATGACCTCAACAGCAGTGTGTTTGAGGAACATTTGATATCAGATCAGATGTGTCTGAATTATGTTATCTACTCTGTTTCCATGAATCTAAAGTCTGCATGTAAATCAATAATTTCCATCATCTTTTCTAATGAAAATGAAACATTCCAACTCTCCCTTTGGACATTTAAAGTAACAATAGATAGTTTTTTAAACTCTAAGCTAGAGCTTTAACATTGATCTCAGTGATCGTTGGTTTAGAAACTTGACCAGTTTCATATCTGACACCACTCTGCAGCCCTCTGCTGACCAAAAACTGCACTAGATAGTTTTGTGGAGCAGGTAGGTGTCCTATACCTGCTTTATGTCTGTTAGCTGTAATGCTAGCAGTTAGCATTTTCAGTTAGCTGATCATCAATGAAAAGCACAAGAAGAAGAAAAAGAAGAAGTTTGTTTTTTCTGTTGGCATCATGGTGGAGCCTGGAAGTAACAGAGTAATGTCTTTGGAGGTGAAGCAAAGCGCTAAAACCAGAGTGAACATCGGCGCGCCCTATGCTAGTTTGGAGCTAAGCTAGCTACAAAATCACGGACTGAAAGTGATCTGGCTTTGTTGCTACTGGACTTGTAAGGAATAATATTTTTGTCCAACAGTGTGGATCTTTTTACTTCGTGGTTTATTTTAGTATTAGTTGGTTCATGTTAGCGTTAGCTCGTTGTTAGCGCTAGCTACAGCAGGCTGCAGCTGGGTTGTTTACGACAGTTGTAATTCCACTTTCAACCAGTAGGGGGGAGAGGTCTGTGTTACTTTAAGAAATCCTGGTTTAGTTAAACTGAAGAACTTGTTTAACCGTCTGTAGAACAAGTAGGACTGGTGGTGCTCAGAAGAAACTTTGGTATCAAGAATTTAAAAATGGCCAAAACAACAAAGCTATTTAAATTCTTGGCTCCAAACAGAAACCACTTTAAACCAATATGGACGAAGAACATTTCAAGACCCTGAGAACTAGAACAGGAATATAACCAGTGTTAAGACCATCTTCTTTAACCAGGAGTACGGTTATTGACCAGTCCCTTCATTTTCAGGGTGACGTACTGCGCGGGATGCAAACCTGCAACCCTCCACTTACGGTGCAGGCACTTAACTCCTCTGCCGCCATCGCCCCTTTAATTGTTGAAATGTCTTTAATTTATCTGATTTAAAACATTTTATTTGAACATCACGCCATCTTTAAATGCATAAATCTGAATGTGTTGAAACCTGAAGAGTTTCAGAGCAAACTCAAATGAGACAGCTTAACCGATTCATGGGTTTGCAGATTTTAAATATAATAAACAGGAATCGCTGCTATGAAGTAAAAATCCTGAATTGGCGCTTCTAAACAGCAAATGTGAGATTTCCAAACGAACTCAGGCGACTCGTTCCAGGCACGCTAAGACTGCGCTCGCCTTTTGTTTCTCGTTATTTTGGGTGGGCTTGTCTTTTTTCCTGTCTTGGCGGGTGATTACGCTGCAGCAGCAGAGGAGTACCAGAGTGTTAGATGTGAGGCTGAAGCCCCGAGGTGTTGGAACAGCATCAGACAGAGGAGGATGACAAAATGGAGGGAGGGAGGAAGAAGAGGAGGAGGAGTGGTGCAGACATGGGCTGATTGCAAATCATCTTTTTTTCCCGCCGTTTGTCTGGATTTATCACCTCCATCCGTCTGTCTGGTTTTCACCTCTTTCTCTTTGTGCTCTCGTTTATCTTCTTCTCTCTCGTTCCTAAAACGCCTCCTCTCAGCCTTTTTGTCTCTTTCGTTTTTTAATGTTCCTGCCTCCTTTTACCTTTTTATCTTTCCTCCACAATCATTTGGCCGTTTATTTTGTCTATCTCTGTCACCGTCTTGTTTTTTGCTTCCGTACTCTCCATTTTTTCCTCGTCTCCGTCGTTAACAACTTGTTTCTGGTTCACATCTTTTCTCGTTCACCTTCATCCTCTCTTTTTTGTTTGTCTTTCTGTTCCAGACAGTTTGTCTATCTCTTCTCCTCCCACGTCTGTTTATAACCTTCCGTTACATCACTCTGAATTTCCTTCATGCTCAGATTTAATACTAAAATATTTTCACTTTAGACGTAAATTCAGATTTACAGAATTAATTGAAGGTGATTAAAAGACTAAAAGCAGGTTCAGCCTTGATGTCGGTCGGCGGTTCTGCAGGTTTGGGTAAACACGCCCTTAATTAAAGATGATAGCATGAAATGCGCCCCCTGCAGGTAAAAGGTGGTTGTAATGTCCCTCGCATTTATACGCAAACAAGATTTTCTTTAATGGTCAAAGCATTATGAGCAAAGTTTGGTGTGTGGTAGCACTGTTGCCCCACAGCAAGCAGGTTGCAGGTTCGAATCCTGACTGCACCCTCTCTGCGTGGAGTTAGCATGTTCTCCCCATGCATGCGTGCGTTTTCTCAGGATGCTCTGGTTTCCTTAAAAACACCAAAGCATTAGAAAAATGTATAAAACATAGTGTTTTAGGGGGTGGGGCTAGAGGGACCCATGCTGAAATCTGATTGGTTGCTGGAGAGCCCACTCTCACAAAAATCTGTTTATTCTGGCAGCTCGCTGTTTTTTCCCCTTTTGTCTGATTGGTGGATTGTGTTTTAGGTTCTCGGTCTGATAATGAGCCCGTTATCAGGATCTGGGTCGGTCTTCTGTCACGTTTAATGAACAGAGCTGCAAAGTTTGCTTTCTAGTAAAAATCTTGGCGGGTTTATGCTCCCAGTTTCCAGGAAATAAACACAGAATCCTGGTAAATAAAGGATTCATAATAAACATTAATATTTTTATCTGCTGTATCTTTGTTCAGCCTCACATCAGTAAAAATCTTAAAAATTACCGTCGTCATCAGCAGCCCGGTGAGCCAAAAAGTCACTTTCTTTAACGTGTTTCTAAATCAGACGTGATCAAACTAAAACACGAGTGTCAGATGCGCCTGAAGACAGCTGTAATGTGATTGTTCACGTTTGTTTGCCCATTTCTTAACGAGATTACGACTGGTTGCAGATCAGGATTGACCTCGATGAAGGTCCAGCTCTCGTTTTTCCACTTCACTCATTTCTACCTGCAGACGGTTTTCTATTGAGGAAAAACTGTTGTAGTGACACGTGGAGGTGCTCAGGTGAGTGACATGCTGCTGCTGGTGTGTCGGGTTGTATTAATGAGTCTAACGTGTATAACGCACCAGTCTGATCTGAGATCTGTCTCTTTAAGAGTTCAGACGGAAGTGCTTTTTTATTCTTGTGACTTTTAAAATCATTTTTATTTATTTGATGCTTTTCTCCAACTTTAACTTTTATTTTCTGGAACAGGCATCAATAAAATAATTATAGACAGAAACCCCAGAAATGTCACTGACATAACCTGAAAGTGATAAAAGGTATAATAAATAAAAGTCTAATTATGAGAATCAGACGTTTCTTTAGAATTATTGTTTTAGGAAATTGCTGACCAGCATGTTAAAGCTAAGGCTAGAAGACCATCACCTAGCAGCTTGATGTTCCTGTGAACGCTTCCTGTTGGACATTTTATTCAGGCGTTCGAGGTCCAGGAGACGAGAGAAAACCTTCCTAGACGTGACATGATAAAATTACAACAGAACAACTTCCAAAAAGATTGGAGGTCAAGGTTTATTCAAGTCAGCTCGCACCATCCGTCTCTGGTTGAGACCATGGCTGTGTTCAAATCCAGGGGCTGGATGCTTGTGAGGACGCATTTCGAGGCCAAGTACGTCACAGCGAAGCGACAAATGCTGTCCGAATTTGAAGGATACTCATCCATGCGGCCTAATTAAAAGCCTGTTTATAGGCATTGTTAGTTATTTCCAATAAATCCTGAATGATAAATCACCGCAAATGAGCTCCGCGACAGGATCTAGGGGTGGGGATTTATGACGCTAGGCTGTCCGATTTCAGAGCCGTTTATTTCCGGATTTAGCGGTAGATGAAGGACCCGATCTCGGTGGACCATTGAGTACACGTCCTCACAAGCATCCAGACCCTGGATTTGAACACAGCCTATGTGGACTATGCTGGAAGGCGATCAAGGAGGACACAACTGTTGGATGAAAATTCTAAGAACCAGACTGGAGTCTGGAGGAAAGTTTATTCTGAGGAGCCACAGAGCTTCTAGGAAAATGTCCTCTGGACCAATGACACTAATCCCATCAGCTCTGAGAACTCTGGACCTACTGTGGAACATGGAGGAGACTCCATGAACCTGGACCAGGGAGTCCTGAATCTGAACCTTCTGGAGCTGAATGTGCTGCCAGAGTCAAAATGTCAACATTCAGGTTTTTGTTTATGTCACGCCTTCATGACAAAAACAGGCAGGAAATGTTGCTTCCTCTGGATGGGTGGAGCTGAAGCCATACTTGCATCTTCGTTCCCTCACAGGGAGCAGCGATTGTTTGATTTCATGCAAATCACACGTGGCACATACGTGTGACTGGAGTGAGAGGATGGTTTAATTCTCTCAGAGGAGAAGCTCAGCGGCTCATTCTGAGTTTAACATGTAAATGATGTGTTCTCTCAGCTGACTGGGCGGAACCACAAACACTGATGCAGGAGGCTGATGTGCTTCTCAGCTCGTTAGAAATCGTTGATGTGAGCTCGGCTGTGTAGGTCTGCAGTCGGCTGTATGATCTTTGCTGGAAACAAAGCGTCACTGATCCAAACCGAACAAAGTCATTTCTTCAGATTTTTCACGGTATTGGATGAACACAGCTGTGCTGCATCAGCTGGAGCAGAGCCAGACCCACTTCCAGTTGATGCTACACTTTATAAAACACAAGATAAGGTGACAGGAGGCTGATCGATATGGTTTGTTTGGAGTGACGCCAACTTCTACATGTGTAATAAAGATTTATTTGGGTTTTTAAATGTCTGATAGGTTTTATTCTCCTTAGAAAATCTAACATATTAAACATTTAATCAACCAGAGCTGGGTCATATGGGTCTCAGTTTGTCCACAATCTGGTCTCCAACTCCTTCCTTAAGCGTAATATATGCTTCTCCGTCAGCTCTGCAAGGGAGAGACACATTGATGTAGATGTTTTGCCTTCAGACTTCTCCGTCACCTGGGGAGTGTTGCAAAGCAATTCCCCGCCAGGACAACAGAGGGCGTAGCGCTTTTCTGGGGTATCCTGTCATGTGTCCGGTCCAAGATAGTGCATTTACTATAGTGTTTTTAATTCAAAGGGGTTCAAATGAAAGCAACTGGACTTCTTTGGTTTCTTGAAGATGTTTCGCTTCTCATCTCTGTCAATTCTGGCTGGAATATGGAAGAGTCAAGCTTATAAACTGTAGCTGTCTATTGGGCTCTATTGTTGCTTAACGAGCAGAAACTACCTATGAACACCCCCAGGCAGTTTCTGCTCGTTAAGCAACAACAGACAGCTACAGCTTATAAACTTGGCCCATATTCCAGCCAGAATTGACAAAGCTTCTTGGATGTGAAGCGAAATGTCTTTTTACTTCTTTGAGGGGGCAATGGCGGTGGTGTTGACATTTAAAGGAAGCGGTGTCCTGGCCAATCACTTGTGCTCTCTGTCTCATTCAACAGATGTTTAGAAAAGTGGGCTCGACTTTGTCCATCCTTGCAAGCCTGTTGGAGAGCCCTCATAATGACGGATAATGGCGTTGCGTGTCTCCGTACCGACGCAGATGGAGAAGCATAAATTAGGCTTTACTATTGTCACTCTTTTCTTTTTTTAACACAAATCAAAGAGTTGTTTTACCTTCTTGTTGCTAACGTTTCGATCGCAAGCTGCAATCTTCCTCAGAGCCACGTCACAGTTGGTGACGTCACTTCCTTCTCCGTTTATCTGTGGGCAGCAGAGGACGTAGTCGCCCCCTGCTGCCCACGCTCTTTTCTTACGTTCTTACGTTTCTTACACTTTCTACAAAAAACCCGAGGTGGATTACGATGTCTGCAGCGACTTTGGGACTGTTAAGAGAGGGAAATGATCTCAACTTGGTCAAACATTTGGAGACAAAAACAAACAAAGCTTTAAAGCAACAATAGCCTACAGGTTTCCCACCACCAGAATTCCATTAGAAATCCATCAAAGTCTAACCCTGTACTGTGATAAAATGTAGACAATACATCATTTTTTTCTGCATGAATAAACACCATTAAGTGAGAATAACAACTATAAAACTACTCATTTAGCTCTGTTGGCCACCTGGAGGTGTGCGCTCATGAACAAGAGGCGCTGCTTCCCGCCATAATCACGGAAGGAGGGCGAGGGGCTTAAGGTGCGATACATTTTCCTGCCTCTAGATGGTGCCCTCTGACAAAAAACTCTGGATTTTTCCTTTAGGACCCAAATAAAGAACCTCTGAGAACAATAGGCATGTTTCTCTTGTCGGAACTTCAGGGTAAATTTACCAGAAGTTCCCGGCATGTGAGCGTCTCCACATCACCAGGCCAGCCGAACGGGCCGTTTTCTGGGTCATTTTCAGGAACTTTCGGAGTACCTGAACAGAGGCAGGTATTAGGAATGGCCCGGTTGAGTAGCTGAGCGGAACTTTTGGTTAACTCACGCTGATTGGTTATAACTCAGTAAGAAATGACATCAGCAGACGCCGTCCAAAACAACGGGCCTTAAGAGTTGCTTGTGAAGCAGAATGGAAGCCAAAGAAAATAAGCACTGATTGTGCTAAAATCACCGTTACTAAACTCCAAACACCAGAAAACACGGCGGAATTTCCCCACAACAATGTAATTCACGAGGCTTTGTTGTCTCACAGAGCACTGTAAAAAACTGAGCTTCTTCTGGTCATTAAACGCCACATTTTACAACATGCAGCTGCTCTCGTCCTCCGAATGGATTAAATTATGCTTTACTTCAACAGAATAAAACTTTTATTGTTATTAATGTTACTGTGGATGCTTTTTGGTGCTGATCAGTGACATCACTCGCTGCCGAGGCAGTCGCGATACGCTGACATCTGTGCAAAGTCCTGAAAGGGCTGAATTTATGGAGAAACAACAGCTGAGAGGACCGAGGTCAGTTTCTTCTCCCAGAATTTACCCTGAACTTCCGACAATGGAAACGCGTCTAATTTCAGACTTTTTGTCAACTCCGCTGTCCTGGAGATCTCGTGAACAACAGCATGATCTGTTCTGTGAGATAAATCGGTGTTGGCAGCTCAGAAACCCATCAAAACCACAAATCGGTGCATCTCTAATTTATCTCCAACACTTGCAGCTAAGTGTGTTATCAGCTTTAACGCCGTATAACTTTAAATTCTTTGCATTATGTTTAATAAAAATAGGAGAAATTGGTTGTTTTATCCTAAATACGTTGAGTCAAATCTCATACTAATCATTTTTGTCTTTTTTTTTTTTGGTTAATATGAAAATCTCAAGGGAATTTGATCATTAATCAGATGAAAGAAGACATTTATGTGACTGATCTGTTGACTAATTCCTGTTGTGTCTGTATCTGAGGGCCTGGAGGGCCTCATGGGAGCGTTTTCAGCTCTTTTTCCTCTTTGTGATGGGATCTAATCGCTCAGGATGTCTGTTAATGTAGCAGTAATGGGGGTCAACAGGGAGGTTTCCCTCTTCACGCTGCAGTAACGGCCCTCATCTTCACACCTTCCACCACCAACACAGACAGCTCCTCTTCCTCTCCACTCCAGCTCCAGCAGGTCAGACCTGAGCGTGCTGCAGGGCTTTTAGCGGCTAGTCGAGTTCAAAACAATCAGGAGGAAATCACGTTAGAATCCTGAATATTGTCAATTCTCCATCAGCCTTTTTTCAGTTTTTGTGTCACATGGTTGTAAAATATCACGTCCAGTTGTGATTCAGGTAATCTTCATGCATCGGGTCAATCAGAACAGGATGAATAAATAAGGATTCTGATAGTAACTGTGGGAAGTGTGAATGTGTTCCGGTGAAGGTGACATTTCTGCTGAGTTCAACTTCTAAAACACCGAGCCCTGCGCTGCAGCTTTTAGCAACAAAAACCCATCTGTCACGCTGAATAAACCCGGGCCTGCAGGAGAACCGCTCCAGGTCCGGTCCGAGGATCACACTTTAACGTTTCGCTCACAAGCTTATTCTGATTAAGAGCCGCCGCTTCGCCGTGGGATGTAGAGACGGCTGTGGGAATTGAACCGGTGACCTCTGGATGAAAGTTAAACCGAGCAGAAACCGGGGAGAGAGGTTTTATTTGTGCTGCCTTTAGAGGAAGCAGACTTAAATATTCCGAAGTGGGACAGCAGTCCGATAAAACGCTGGAATGATGACGTGATCCGAGGAGAAAAGTTGGAACGTGTCAACGGACCGGAACCTTTAACCGGAACGTTGGAATGAATGGAAGCAAATGAAACGGGAACAAACTAATGAGGTTTAATCTGAAGCCACACTGTTCTGGCTCTGCTGGAATAATGAACTATTTATTATTATTGCTGTAGTTTCAGGACATAAATGACATTTTAAAGCTTTATTAAAGAGTTTTTCCTGAATTGCTGCTAAACTCACTATAAAATCAGATTTTAATCAACTTATCTGGAAATGAAAAACGGAGTTTTTATCTTATATTTAAACTCTGATAGAAAAACAAACTAATCAGTTAATGCCACCAACAGTAAAGGGATTTCATCCATTTGGAGGAACAGCCTCTGTTCAGAGAACTAGAGTCTACATCCTTCAGGACTGATGGGCTAACAGCTAGTAGAGCGACTGTTGTCCTAAATCAGCTCCCATCTTCTGAATCTTCCAGCGATTTATGAGACCGTATCTCAACAATTTGCAATGGTCTCTAGAAGGAATGAATGTCTTGTAAGTCGTACACTGGGGACTTAAAACACTGGTGCACCATTTTCAGGAACTAGAAGTGAGCCACATCAGAGGAGAACGTCAGACGACAGGATCTGGAGTCTTACTTCCTGATACGTGGACATCTCTCCTCTGATTGGCTAACAACAACACGACTCTACCACTGACTGTTTGCTCTGCAACGTTGATGTTTTATCTCCACAAATAACACAAGCCTGGAGGAGTTCTGCTGTGTGGTGGAGTTGCTAATGCTAACGGTTAGCTTCTACTAGTTTCAGTTCTGTAACTCATAAATGGGATAAAGTGACTCTGGAACGACCTCGTTAACGTTCTCAGCTCCTCTGGAAGCTCCGCCGGTTTAAATACCAGAGTTCTGGTCAGAGGAGCTCTTCTATCAGAGACCCTCTCCACCTGCAGCAGCTTCACCCAGGTGATCCAGCTTCAGCACTAATCAGAACTAGAGATGTACCAAACATCAGCTGGTGGCTGGATTTGGGCAAATTTTCAACAAGACCTGACGGAGTCAATGTGAAACTCAAAAAAATCAGACTATTCTCCAGTTCCCTGAACTCAGCAGGAAGTACACCTGGAGGTTTTTGGAAAACTCTGAAAATGTTCAATTTATTAAGATTTTATTAGAGTCCTGAGATAAATCTGTATCGGCGGGTCAGATCTGTGTGAGTCCATCAGACTCTAGCAGCGCTGTGAATCAGCCCAAAACAACAGATCACATTTACATCAAACAACGATTCCATTCTCCAGTTAAAGATGAGAGCTTCTTCTGTCTGCAGCCACAAACACAGAGTTCCTCCTGGGCTGGCTAAATAAACCCAGCCTAAGTTCAACCTAAACTCCTGCTTCCCTTTTTCACTTCTGCACTTATTTTTAAAGTGTGATGGTCATGCTTCTGAGTGAGCTGCATCCAGATAAACCGTTGTTGTTGTTGTTGTTGTTGTGGATTAAAGCCTGATGCAGCAGATTGCCCTCTGAGAGGAGCGACAGGCCTTTTAGTGTAAAGGTATTAAACCAGGTTTAATCCCACGCTAGGAGAGCAGCCAATTTAAACTGGATTCAGCCCGCGGGATGACGCGTCACAACTCTGACGCTCCGCTATCAGAACGCTTATCAGACGCCGTCACGTCCTCACGATGTTTGTGTCTACAGCTGCCAAGAAATCCCACTAAAACACACCGAAGGTAGCCCAGGAGAAGGGATTAAACCACCTCACACACACACACACACACACACACACACACCCTGCAGCTGAAACTCTGACATCAGCACCAAACGAACGCTGACATTTCTTCTAACGTGTTTCTAGCAAACAGAAGCAGAAAGAGTCAGGAAACGTTTCAACTGCAACAGAATCCAAATCAGCTTCAGTGATTTTAGTTAGAAAATGTGAAACTTTAGATGTTGTGTCTTTAAGCGAAATAAGAGTCAAATCTAACAGGAAACACACCAAAAGTTTAGGCTTTAACTCAGAAATGTATCTTCATTCAGGTGATTTTATGTGCACTTTATTTCAATAAGAGGAATAAAAGAAAAAAAAACAATAAAAATTTAAAAAAAACACAGCCTAAAGAAAATTTGACTGTTCCCAAAATGTCTCCAAACATTCTCCAGGGCTCTCCGGTGAGCCTCTGGGCTTCGACTCGGTTCAGTTTCTCAGAAACGTGAGACGGCTTTGGGAGGAGTTGGAGATAAAACACTTTGTGACTAGATTTTGACAAAAACATTTAGATGACTTGGTTGTTCCGAGTCTCCACTCGACTCAGACACCAGCAGCTGCTAATTCTAATTTTGTGTCACTTTTCTGGATGTCTGTCAACTCTTAAATTATTCATAAACCCAAATTATGTTTAGTTAGAAATAAAAAAATCTATTAAATATTAAAATTTGGTGTCATCTCTTGATCCCATACGGGTTTATGCTTTATTATCCAAAAAGAAACAAACAAAGAAATGACTTTAAAACTGTTTTTAGATGAATATGAACATAATTTGTAACCCTGTCTTTGTTATTAAACGATATAAAACATAATTAAAGTCCTCTGTGGTGCAACAGGTCCAGGTGTTACATTAAACCTAAAATAATGTTTATATTCTAATATAAATAAATAGGTAAACACTTATGTTAAAGCTCCTGCCGTCGTTCTTTTAGGAGCTCTAATGATCCCGTTTTCCTCCTCAGAAGGAATTTCTTTTTCTCGTTTGCAGACGAGTTCCTCTGAAGGGTTTTATTCAGCCATGTGCCCTCGTTATCATGCAGAGACCTATATTTTCAAAATACAATTCCCTAATTATCCCTGCTGTCGTGGGGGGGTGGGGGGCTGAAAAGCCTTTCATGTGCGGCGCTCTTAGGGTCCGTTTATTCTTAACTCAGCTCCTTCATCAGGAAAAAGGAAAATGTTGAGTAGGATTTGTGTGCTGCATGCTTCAGCGCTCCGGGATGGATCCTCGTTCAGCAGCAGGAAAACTAAGATGTTTTTAGGATTGTTAGAGACAAGAGACCACCTGTAAGGCTGCAACACACACACACACACACGCACAAATGTATGCACACACACACACTCACACATGCATGCATGCCTGCACACACACACGCACGCACACACACAAATGCATGCACACACATGCATGCACGCACGCACACAGGCATACACACACACACACATATTCACACACAGACACAAATGCACGCACGCACACACGCACACACGCACACACAAACAAACCTTTTTTACTTAATTCTTTGATTAAATCAGAATCAATCATAAATTGTTATTGTTTTACTCGTAGTTTCTCTAAACCAGCTCATGGATTTAGATTTTTGAAGCAGCAGAAAGAACCGGTTCTGCAGCAGAACCTTTAGGTTGCTGTTAGACAACAGAATGAGGTTCTTGTGGTAAATCAACATAAATGTGAAGTTAAAACTGCACTCAGTCAATTTTGGAGTCTGACCGGTCAGTTCAGCTTCATGCTTCAGCACCAAAGCTTTCATAAAAGAGATTTCACTGGAAAGAACAGTAAAAACATGCTGAGGCGTCTCTAAACACATGAAGAAGAAAAAAACTTCTGTTTGCAGGAAAAATGGAACCAACAAGCTGACCCCAAAGAGGGGCTCAGGTCAAAAAGACGCCTGAAACAAACGTAAAGAGTTCACAGAGATCTGCAGGAGGAGGTCCTCAGACTCTGCTTACAAAAAATTCAATATGGCGGCTTTTGTAAAAAGGATGTCAAAAACAGCTGATGGAAATGTTCCTTCTCTCTGTGTTCTTTAATCTTGGCTTGGTGGTAAACCTTTAACCAGAACTAGCAGGAATAACATTTATGGATTCTTGAAGACGTTTCGCTTCTCATCCGAGGAGCTTTATCAATTCTGACTGGAACATGGGCGGGTCGAGCTCATAAGCTGTAGCTGTCTGTTGTTGCTTAAACAACAACCAAAGAAGTCCAGTAGCTTTCGTTTGAACCCTTTGGATTCCCATGACCTGGGTGACTGGGGCAGCATAACATTTACGGATCTAAACCGGGATGAACTTCCAGATTAAAGCGGGACTAAATTTGGTCTAAAAGTCAAAGTGTTGCAGCGCCTTAATCTGAACCTTACACATCCAACGATGATGTGATGAAGTGACTTATAGGTTATAAAACTAAATCTGGGTCTGGCCTCCTATAGAAGATGCTTTCAAGTTCTGAGGCTCCAGGTGAGCTTTTACAGGTGTTAAACCAGAGCTGCAGCCACTCTCACATCACCGTCCATAAAACAGAAGCCTGCGCCCGTTTGTGTTCTCATCCATCAGAACCAGGACCCATGAAAACGCTCAACGACTGCAGAGTCATCTGAAGTGGAACTCGATGCTAATTAAACACTCTCTTTCTGCACTTAAAGGCTCCACGTTAATGTCTGCTGGACTTTTTCAATCTAAAGAAAAAGAGATTCTCAGCTTAAACTTCCTGTTACTTCATCAGGAAACAAATTTATGTTGGTTTTATCGCCACAAACCTGCACAACGCCTAAAACATCAGCGCCAGGTTCATTTTCGAGTTAAAAAAAGGTGTTTAAAGTTGTTATAATTGTTTAAAAACTGCACAGTTTCGCTGAATGTGGTTTCCCACAACTCCCATCCATCAGGGCGAAGACCATTTAGAGGCCAGCTGGGGACACAAAACTGAGAAAAAAACAAAACTTAATAGTACGAATCTCAGTGAATCAGTCGCTTCATGTCATTACAATCAAATTGTAACAGCTGTGCTAATTTTCTTGCTTTTTATTCACAAAGTGTGTTAATTAGGTCTCTAATTGATCTCAATCTAGTCTCTAATTCCTCCCAAAGTTGTCTCAACTGAGAACCCTGGAGCTAAACAGTAGAAACATCCAAAAAAAATCATCTGGTGATGGGAATCAACCAATATTCAGCACGATCGGCCAATCACAAAACAGTGTGCAGACCCTGACCTGAAACAGGTGGTAGAACTAAGGTTTCAGTCAACAAAACACCTTCACTTCCAAACCCGCCGACCTCTGACCTCACTGAGCTCCAAAGGTCAAGAAGAGAAAAGCAGGTTTTCCAGCAGGGAGTAATAACGTTTGAAATGACACGACTCTTGATGCAGGCCCGTCAACTCCATCAGGATCAGGAGAAGCTGCACGTGAAGACAAAACCCAGATCTTCAAAACATCAAACTGAGTCCAACAGAACCAAACTGGATCACAGGCTTCAGGAAAACACTCAAGTCTTCCGAGGTGGAAAAGGAAAATACTTATGACAATTATAGACTAAATGCAACAACTGACAAATTTTAAATAAATGCTTTTCTTTCATCCATTCACCCAAAATCAAACCTCAAAGTGTCTCCCATCAGACTTCTGGAGAACGAAGTGAAAAAAGCCCGGGAGCAGCAAAACGCCAACCCAACAGGCCGATTTAATATTTCTCTTGATGCTAATACTCAACACGACTCGGTAGGGAATCAGTGACCGTTTGTGAGGTTTGGTGCATCCATGTTCGGAAAGACGTTTTGGGGAAGTGGTGACATGATGGGAAGACTTCTTCTGTCCCAGATGTTACAGAACAGGAACCTGAATGCTTCAGGCCCAAAAACGTGCTTCAAACAACAAAAAACAAGACAACTTAAACTAATTAAAAGAACTTAGTAAATCATTTTGGGACTGATAGTAAAAAGCTAAACAATTCAATTCAGTTTATTTATATAGAGCAAAATCCCAACAATGTTGTCTCAAGGCACTTCACAAAGTGAATCTACTTCAGGAAGTTACCTTTTTTGGATCTTTCTACAGTTTTTGACACTGCTGATCACCTTAATTATCAAACTTGGTGACTCGGTGGGAACTGTTCTAGACTGGTTCAGATCGTACCTTTCTAACAGAAGTTTCAGAACCAAATCATGTCAAATTCCACCAATCTGTTCTGTGGGGTACCCCAAGGCTCTGTTTTAGGCCCACTCCTGTTTTTATTATATATGCACCCTCTTGGACAGATAATTGACCTTTCGCCGAGCCCCGCCCCCCTTAGTTACTGTTACAAAGTCCGACAATAAGTGGATCAAATACTGCAGCTCTGCAGATTTCCACGACTACTATCGAGGCTAATGCTTAGTAGTAAATTAGGCTTAGCTTCATCATCATCATTCTATTCTATTCTATTCTATCATTTTGTTTGGAGTTGTTGGATAGTAACGGTTGCTATGATGTGTGATTGGACAATAGCCGTTCTGGGGGCGGGGCCGGCGAAAGGCTAATTGATGCTTTTCATGATGTCTCCTATCACCTATATGCAGATGACATCCAGCTGTTCTGCTCCTTTAAGGATTCTGAGCTCCATAAACTGGCTGAACTACTAGAGTGTCTATCAGCGATCACTAGCTGGCTAGAAGATAACTTCCTTCAGTTAAACTCTGAAAAGACTGAATGTCTGATCATTGCCTCCTCCCGTCTAGATGACTGTAACACACTTTTCACACGTTTTAACTAAAAAGCCCTTGAGCGCCTTCAGTTGGTCCAGAACTCTGCAGCGAGGCTCCTAACTGGAGCAAACAAAAACTGTTTTTTGTAATTAATTTTAGTTGAAAATTTGAAAGTGTGTGAGCTAGGCTAACCTATTCAGGTTTTGTGATGTTTTGTTCTCATTGTATTTTATTTTAATATTATTATTATTTATTTATGATAATTTGTTGCGCTGGTGGGAGTGGAGCAGATGGAGTAAAAGCTGCTTAGCCAAATTTCAACTTCCTTTTAGGATAAAAATGCAAAAATAATTTTATTGTGTTGTTTTATTCTACCTGCTTAACAACTGCTCAATATTTTAATAAAAAGAACTAAACATAACTTTTTTGTATTTATTTTATGTAAGAATCAGTAAATGTTTGTAGCTGTGAGACCCAAAGGCTCTGGTACGTTTGCATCAGACTGCTGGATCTGAAGGATTTCTAATTTCTGGGTCTGATAAGTAAATGTGAGTCCGTTATTATGATCTGGGTCACTCTTTCTTTGCTGGATTCAGTCACGTTTAATGAGCTCTGCTTTTTGGTAAAAGTCAGTGAGGGTTAGAGCTCCCAGCTACCAGATAATTAGGTTAAAAACAACAAAATAAAAACGAATTAAATAATCAAACTAGTAAAAATCTCAACATAAAACTTTGAAAAAGCGTCTATCTGCAAGATCTGATGAGACTAAATAATGAGCCACACATGATCACTCTGAGGGCCGCAAACGGCCCACGATCCACACGTTGAACACGCCTGATTTCAGATCACTTTGATAATAAACTGATGAAGCTGAATAATGATGAGGCTTTCGGGTGAATTAACGTCACTAAACCGTCTTTCTCAGTCAGATTTAGAGAAACAGTCTCCAACTTTCATGTCCTGGACCTCCACCTCTTTTCTTCTCTCTGTCTCACTCGCTCGTCCGTCCCCGTCCTACTGTGGACATAAAGTCCCAGTTTAAAGGAACATTCTCCTTTTTTCTGCAGCCTGTCCATAGTGGCATCATTATAAGAGCCTATTATGGCCTCACAGACGCCGACTCACACACTAAATGCCTTGTTTCTGTCCACCATGGAGCTTCTATAGAGTCTCTTCTTCAACAGAGGCCCCTTCATCGCTCTGCCCTCCTCCTCCTCACTCTCTCCTCCCTCAGACACAGACAAGCCTTTATCTCTCTCTCTCTCTCTCTCTCTCTCTCTCTCTCTCTCTCTCTCTCTCTCTCTCTCTCTCTCTCTCTCTCTCTCTCTCTCTCTCTCTCTCTCTCTCTCCTGAAGCCTGACCCTGTTTCCCTCTGTGATCAGGCGTGCTGGTTGGGATTTGAAGAGGAGCAGTGGGAAAAGGCCGCTTCGGAAAGCCAGCTGAATATTTTATCCACGGCTAACAGTCCGTGTAGCTTAATACTGATTTGATGTTATCTCTTAAGTCTTTCCTGTAGAGTTTTTATTTTTTATAATTTAGATTTTGGCCAAATAATCTTCTGGTATCAGCATCTGAACTCCAGTTTCAGAGTCACGAGGTTCCTCAGGGAGCAGAAATCAGCTGTTTTTAATCACCCTTCCCTTATAAAATGTCAGGTAAAGACAGATTTTTGTTGGAGCAACATCAAATAAAGATGAGAAGTAGGTTAGAGAAGTGTTTCATGTCAGAAACAGAAGTAGGACATCCTAAAGATTCATTTGCTTCAGATTTTACATCTGCACATTTAACGGACGGTTGTTGGGAACGCTGGGATCCAGCACCCCTCCCTACCAGGGCTGCTTTCTGGGGTACCTGATGATCTAATTTAGTCCTGGTTCCTGAGGAAATGCATGTCTGCTGAACTCAATAAAGGAATATTTGTTGTTTATTTCAGCCATTATATTCAGATTTATGATTTATTGTTGAGATTATTGTGATTTTGTTGTTTCATGTCTTTGTTTGCTGCTAGTAGAGTTTAATTCTTTGGTAGCAGCCTGACCACTGGAGTGGTTCACAGCCAGGATGAGAGTCAGCTTCTCCAGGTCTGAAGTCATGGTTCCAGACGGGATTAGGGTGGAATTCTCCCTCTGGGATGGGAGTAAGGCTCCGATTTGTCCAGGTGAGATGGATTTATGATTGGTTTGTTTACATTCCAATCTCTATGATCACAAGATCTGGATCAGGGCTATGATCCTGGATCCAAGCAGCTGAGATGGGTGAGAGGAGTTCAGGGCTGCTCCTGAGGTGGCTTTGGGGTTTCCTTCTCGACCCGTTACCTCCAACTTCTAATAAAAAAACTATTTTTAATTATCAGAGCAACTAAATCCAGATAAACGCTGAACTGTCAGCTAACAAGAAACGCTCCAACTATATGAATATAACGCCTCTGATCGGATCAATCAGCTGTTTTCATACAAGTGAATAAAAACTCCAATTATCTCTGATTGTGGCATGATGGCGTCAGCGTGTGAGGCTTGCCGTGTGTCGGGCGTATTCCTCTTTTAAATTATCTCTGTTTTATTTAGTTTTTTTGTCGGCATGTTTCTACTATTCTGATTCACGAACGTAGAGCTGGATATCGGGACATTCTTGTAAGCCTTTGGAGATCCAGTGCTGGGAGTAAATAAGCCTTTAGGTCACATGTATATGACCTATATGAGAAGAAATCACGTCTCTGCAATAGTTTTTTATTTTGAAAATTACTGGACGTTTTACACTGAAACCATGTGTGATTTCCTGTCTAGCCCTATGTTAACTGTGGAATTTGACGCGTTCCAGAAGCGGCTCGCGGCAAAAATAGAACCAAATCCTATTTTTTTTGGCATGCTGCTTCTGGGATGCGCCTGAAATGTTCCGCGCCGCCAGTGGTTTGGATCAACCCGTAGACTATAATGGATTCTGAAGCAGCAACATTCCGCGCCGCTGATGCCTCCAGTGTGCCTGTATAACAATTTTGGATGAGATAGCCCCTCTGAAGTCTAAACGCCGTGAGGTTATGACGGCATCATGGTTCAATGATGACACGCGCGCTCAGACGCACCTGCCGGTGCGCGGAGAGAAAGTGGAAGAAGGACAAGCTTCATGTCTCCTTAGAGATTTTGTGAGGCTCCTTAGCGGATCAGGCTGTTGTTAAGGCTGCTGAGACTCAGTTTGTGTCTCAGCTTGTGTCTGATATCACTGATAAGCCTCAGGTTCTTTTTAGTCTCTCCTGAATCCGTGTGATTCTGTTTTAACTGCAGACTCAGGAGACTCTGCTGTTTTAATTTGGTTGGATATGGCTGCTGCATTTGACACTGTGGACTATAAACTTTTATTATCAAGGCTGGATCAGTCTGTTGGCTCTTACCTGGTTTCAATCTTATCTTTCTGACAGAAGATTTTCTGTCCGGCTGGGGGAGTTTTCCTCGTCTGAGGCCCCCTTGAGCTGTGGGGTTCCTCAGGGCTCCATCTTGGGACCTAGACTTTTTTTCCCTCTATATGATTCCCCTGGGGTTGATTCTTTGGAAGTATGGTCTGTCCTTCCATTGCTTTGGAAATTATCTGCAAATTTACCTCCCATTGGGACCGACTGGTGCAAAATTTAGTCAAATGTTTAGCTGGCATTAACGCTTGGATGGATTTAAATTTTTACACTTGAGTGAAAGCAAGACTGAGCTGACAGTTTTTTGGGAAACTGACCTGCTCTCAGAATGCAGCAATTCTATTGGACTTTTATAGCTCGGTTCCATTGCGAGGGTCTGAGACGTGTCGGGGCGGGTCATTGTTGGCCGGTATGGACTGGTATGGGCCTGTAATTTCAGGAGAGCGTTCAATCGCAGTTTGGACTCCCACTTGGCCAGTGCGGTTAAACGTAAATGCGTACTGTCGCATCATATCAGGGATTTTAATTTTTTCAGCATGGCCCAACGTTCTGATGTCTGTCCGAATCCTTCGGCTGCCATCTGCTGAGAAACTTCTTGAAAAACTTTTTCATTCCTTACCAATCTATCTAGCTCATCCTGAATGTGGCTATTGCCGATGATGGTGAGGAAGATTTGGAACCTTGCTGCTACTTGCTGGCATTTTCTCACATCCCTGTACAACTAATGATAATGCAAACAACGGAACTCCAGGGTTTGTTTTGCTTGATACAAGTAGTGACGTATTTCTGTCCCCCAATCAGTGGAACGTGTTGTTTTGATGCCACAGCTCCGCCCTAGCCGTACCGCGTCATTGTCCTATGGACCTACAACAGAAGAGGCCCATGAATGGTGCGGTCCAGGTCAGTTGTATGGACCGGTTTTACAATCGGGACAAACAAAACAGCAACCCGCCCCGTCTCGGACCCCGCAGTGGAACCGAGCTATTTGGTTCTTTTACCTGTACTTTTGCCAGAATTTGGGGGTGCTTTTTGATAATAGTTTTAAATTTGACAAGCAGGTTAGTGCAGTGGTCCAGTCAAGCCTTTATCATTTGACATTAATAAGCAAAGTCAAATCACACTTGCCATGTGAAGGCCATGAAACAGTGATTCATGCTTTAATAACCTCCAGACTGGACTACTGTAACTTTCTATGTTAGGTTAGACGCCTCTCTTGTGCGTCGCTTACAGCTTCTGCCGAATGCTGCTGCCAGTCTGCATACAGGTACCAAACGACGAGACCACATCACCCCTATCCTGTCCTCTCTGCACTGGCTGCCTGTATGTTTTAGAATTTATTTTAACATTTTAATCTTGGTTTTTAAATGTCTAAATGGTCAGGCAACACAGGCATGTTTCTAGGAGAGGTTTGAGGTCTGAATTCCAGCTTCTCTTATGGCATTTTCATACATAGCCCGGCCCTGCCCGGTCTTGGTTACGTTAGCTCGTCCCCGCACGGCCAGGTTTTGTTCCCACCATGATGTCTGTGGTTCACGCAGTCTTCTCAGGAACGCGGATGTCTCCCAGCATGTGGGCGGGGCAAAAGACGCACGGAGAAGTCGGTGGTGTTGTCCTTAAATCAGTAAACAAAGCGGCCGTGAGCCGTGTTGATTTTTGGAGACTCTGATATGAAGCACACAGCTTCCTATTGTCTGAGACTGTCTGTCCTCGCGCTGTCACGGCTGGAGTGGCGGTTCCAAGCTGCAGTCAGAGAAGATGTTTACCCAACTGCATCCAGACTGATAATGAATCATGTATCCACTGGCTGATTCTAGCCGCCAATCAGACGCTCCCTCTAGTAGGTAGGCATGAACTTCAGCCGGTCAATCAGTCGGTAGTGGGTGTGTTGGGTCGGCTCCGCACGAAGCGTACTGCCAGGGAGCAGGTCTGAAAAATCCAGTTGGCTGAGCACGGAAAACGCACAGATTACCCAGATGTGAACACAATTAAACTACCATGGCTGGGCCGACCCAGATGTGAAAGCCATTTTAGATGATCCCAGGACTCGTCTTGTGACCCGGAGAGACAGAGCTTTTTCAGCTGTTGCTCCCAAGCTGTGGAACAATCTCTCTTTAACGGTTAGGACGGCTGCAACTGGATGATTTTAAGTCTCTTTTAAAGGCACATCTTTTATTCTTGGCTTTTATACTGAATGAGCAGAAATCCTCAGGCTTTTTTATCAGTGGTATTATCGTTATTTCACTTTTATTGTTGGCTTCGTGTCTTTTAATGACTTTGGCTTTATGTACAGCACTTTGGTCACTCCATGTGTGTGAAGTGCTTTATAAAAACGTTTGATTGATTGATTGATTGATTGATTGATTGATTGATTGATTGATTGATTGATTGATTGATTGAAATATCAAATGAATTATTAACCCCTGTGGACTCTTCAGAGATTCAGAATCCTGCAGAGACACATGGACGAGTCCTGTAGGTTTAAAGCCACGTCACATCGCATTAACTCGGACCGCTCTCCCGGTCCGGAACCTTTCAGGCCACCACAGGTCTCATCCATTTTCCCTACAGTGTGAAAATCAACTGGAGCAGCATAATCCATCACAGAGAACATCACAAGGCCTCTGCTCACTGCCAGAACTACTTTACTGCTGCGTGGTGATGCATTAGAGCTGTTAACAATCAATTTTTATTTACTACAGTGCGCTAACGTGCGTGTGATAAAAATAACGGCACCATTATGTAAGAACACTTCTGTTAAGAGAAAGAATCTCAGAAATGAGTCGGGCTGAGTTTAACTGCAGTGCAGACTCTAAAACAGGGTAAAGAGTTCACGTGCACGCTCACGTGCACACTCTGGTAAACCTGTAGTTTAAAACGACCCTCATGATCCACATGTGATGAGATAAGGAGACAGTTTTCCTCCTGTGTTCCTTCAGCAGACACCACATTCCCGTCCAGAAAGTGTTTTCCTCAGAATTTTGCTTAACACGCAGCCGGTTCATCCCGCTGTCGCTGACATCTTTTCTGTTCTTTTGCTGCATTTCCTTCATTTTTCCACTTTTCTTTGTTTTTCTGTCCTTCATCTGCTCATTTTAATCTTTCCACCATTTTCCTCCATCTCTTCCTCCTCGTCCCTCGTTTCCCATAATGCTCCTCTTTAAAGCCTCCTCCTCGTCTTCCTTTTATTGTTTTAACATCTTCATCTTGATCCACCTACAGATTTCCGTTCTCCTGATTCGTATCATCTCCGGTTCTTTATTTTGCTCATTAATGCTGTCATTAGGGCTGATTGGGGTTAAACGTTCAGACGCAGATTAAAGAGGAAACTTTTAACATGGTCAAGTCAAAAAGTTCAACTAAATCTCATTATAAAACGTTAAATAATTAGTTTTAGATTAAATATACCATTTTACATTTGGAAATTTTATAATAAAGAACAAATGAACCAAGAAATAACCTCAATCTGTGATCTGACATTAGTTTGGGTTTTGAATAAAATAAAATGAACTGTTGCCCTCTGGGAGACGTTTTAGGTCATTAAAAGCACCAACAAACAGACTGAAAAACAGTTTCTATGCAAAAGCAATAAGATCATTAAACTCAGTAAAGATATGACTTTCTCATTATCCCTCTTAACTGTGCAATATCACGCGTTGTGCAATAATGCAATGATGGAATGAGGATGTGAATGTGAGTGCATGTGTTTTATTGTTTTTATTTCTTGTTTTAGTCGTTTTTATGCACCAAAGGAGGTGGTACTAGTTTTTAATTTCATTGTACTTGTACAATGACAATAAAGGTATTCTATTCTAGTTTGGGTTTTGTCCTCTGGTCCTTGAAGGCATCTTGGCCAAGCAACAAGTCTGTGAACTCACCATCGCTTTGCATCAATCCACACTGGCAAGAACCAAACTTATTTTTGTTAACATTTTTAAATAATTATTTTTTTCTAAGTAATATATGTTGACGTTTATGAGAGTGAACTAATCTGTAACAGCTAATTGTTTCATTTAAATCACACCTAATTTAAATTTGGGTCTCAGGAGGTCAAAGTAGGTTCAATTGGAACGTTTACTTTGTAAAGCGCCTTGAGGCGACTCTTGTTATGATTTGCTAAACTGAACTGAACTGAACTGGTGGGTTTAATATCAGCTCAATTACAGAAACAGAGTTTCTGAAACAGGCTTCTAGTACCAGTTAGCCCAAAGAACCAGTTCTGTTCTGATTTGACACAAATCTGGCTCATCCCTTGAGTTAGGCCATACTGGGATACGACTTTGGTGGATATTGCACTTGTTGGAGGCTCAAATGTAAGAAAATACTTTTGAATTTTTGAATTTCACTGACTTGTTTATTTATGGAACTTTAAACATTCCTGCCTGATTTTATTTACAGCTTTGATTTACTCAGTGCGCCCCAGGGCAGCTGTAGCTACAATGTAGCTCATCATCACCAGGGTGTGAATGTGTGAATGACTGGGTTAGGGTTGTAAAGCTCCTTGGGGGGTTCTAGGACTCTGGAATATATCAAATACAGACCATTCACCATTTACTGTAAACGTCTGATTTTCTTTGCTGTTTTCTACTTGGGGAGATCATTTGTTTTGCTGGTTTCCATTTTTTGAACCATCCAGTGACATCAGAGCGAGTCCCTGAGCCTCACGGAGAGGAACCAAGAACTGGAGCTAATCTGAAAACTCCCTCGTGAATCTGGTCGCAGCCCAGCGAGATGCTTGAGTTTAGGAGGCGGACGTTTTCCACAAGGAGAATTAATCTGCCTGAAGGATTCAGAGGTCAATAGTAGGAACGTTCCTCAGGATGCAGGAATAAAACAGAGAGATAAATAAAATAACTTCTGCTGATCCAGATCTGGATGCTGGAATGGGAAAAAGAAAGAACCGAGAACTGGATCAAGAGTTCTGGACTGGATGTTTGAATTCTGACAAGTTTTATCTTCATTTTTAAGAATGTATTTGTTTATATTTAAATTTGGTTGTAGCTTATTTTTCCTCCTTTTATTTCATTTTATTTATTTATTTATTTGTTTATTTACGTCAAAGCTCTGTAGTTGTGAGCGCGCTGCAGAAATGGAGCACAAGTCTTTTTAACAAGGGGGAGGCGCGCTCCCGATGCCAGGGGCAGCAGCAGAAGGAAGCGAGTCAGCCGACGCGCGCGTGCCCGAAACAGCAGGTGCCCGAGCTCCAGTTGAAGAAAAAAGCCACTAATTTGCATTGCTAATGAGCCCCCAGCCCCCACCCCACCCAAGCCTCCTCCCTTCCATTTTGGGGGTTAAAATAATCTTCTAATATGGCGACATGCTTAAATCAGAGGATTTTTAAACATACAAAATAACTAAAAAACAAAAGAGTCTTGGTCGGTATAAAGCAGAAGCATAAAAGAACCTCTGAGCCAGATAAAGTGATGACGGAACCTGCTGCTGACTCTCTGGGAGGAACTGATTCATCACAACATTTGGACCCAGACGGCACATGGTCCCGCCAAACAGCTGATCCAGAACCAGGCTGGTGTCGGCGGGATCGGAACCAACAGAATTCCTCATGGAGGGAAATTAACGAAGCACCAAATTCCCAACAAGCAGCCCAGTGGGGTGGGGGCACACACACACACACACACACACACACACACACACACACACACACACACACACACACACACACACACACACACACACCTTCAGAGGAACAATAAAAACAACGTAAACAACCTGGAACTGGGGTCCCGCGCGCTGACCTCCTTTTCTCTCACGCGCACGGCGGACTGTGCTCTGGATGATTCCGTTTCTCGCCACGTGCGTGCGTTTGCACACGCGCTTTAGAATAAAGAGATGGCACACAGAGACCCCCCACCCCACCCCTCCTCCCTACCTTACCCCCTCACCCTTTCTTGTCTTTTCTATTTTTGCGCGCGCATCGCGCAACTTCCTCGCTCTATTTTTTTTATTTATTTATTTGCTGGTTTTATTGTTGCTGTTCGGGTGCGTAAACAACTTCACGCGCCTCGGGATTTTGCTGTTGTTTTCCAGACGGCACGCGCGCACGAACAGATGACAGACACACATGTCAGAACCAGATTTAACCGTCGCGACAGACGGAGATCTGGAGCGGTTCCTGCATCGGGGAACCTTCAGAAAAACATCCCGGAGCTCCAATCAGACCCACGTGACTCATTCATGGCGGTTTAATCGCTTCTGTTGCTCCACATCATGAAGAAACGACGCGCACAAACGCTCACGGACCCAAGCCAACCTGCGTGCCAAATCCGTAACCAAACGGACACATTTCTGTGAACTGGACCTCCAGAACCTGTCGGAACCATCCGATTCAGGTTCTCATTGTCTCCTCCAGCGCTCTGCGTTCTGCAGCCGCCGCGCACAACCGAGACCCCCCCAGCCGCGACAGAAGCCAGACCTCTGGTCCGCGTCAGCCTACTTCTCCATCCTGCACCTTCACCGGATCCACCGGTAACGGACAATTAGCCGCCAGCAAATATCTATTAGGCGCGCGACCTGTAGCCTCCAGCAAATAAAACAGAGGCTTTCAGACACAAAGAGCCACAAGGAGGAAGGATGGACAGAAGGAAGATGAGAGGAGGAAAATGGGAAGAAAAGAGAAAACTAACCTCTTGGTGCGCGTAAATCCGTTTCCAGGCGCGCGGAGCGGACGGTAATAAGCTTGTTGTGTTGGACGGAAAAAGACGCTGCCAGGGCTAAATCCTACCAGCCCCCCCGCACCCCCCACCCCTCTCTCTCTCTCTGTCTCAGCACAAGTCTCTCGCTCTCCTCCTCGCTGCCGCGCGTGCGCGTCTCCCTTAGCCAATTGTGTGGCACCGAATTGGCGCGAGGGGTCGCACAGCGGGACGCCTCAAACACACATATGCATCCGTGCACGCGCACTGGACGCCCTTCACCTCCCTTCGCTGCCATATGGTTGCCCCTAGCAACCATTAAGGACACCACCCTCCCCTCCCAGAGTGTCACCCTGCATAAAAAAATAAAGATGGAGGGGGTGTTCCGGGGTAAAATGTTCTCGGGTTGATTTCTGCACCACCGTTAAAGACGTCGGCCGATGTTCGCGCGAACTGCGCGCGACGTTAAGGAGCGAAAAGCCCCAAGCGTCCCTGGTGCTCCATCCAGGCTTTGTTCAGTCCGGAGTGGGAGGGGGTGGGGTGGGGGTGCAGAACAATGGGGGCAAAACACCAAAGGGGGAGTGTGTGTGTGTGTGTGTGTGTGTGTGTGGGGGGGGGGGGGGGGGGGGGGTCTTCACTCAGCTGGAACTAGAAGAAAAGGCCTCCATGTAAAAAGGTTTTCCTCCCAGTCTGGACTCAGCAGAATGTTGAGCACAATCAGAATTACAACCCCCAACCTGCTGCAGCAGAGGCAGCTTCCATAGTGCTCTTGGGCACAAACACAATCACACTGCCAAAGCAAACAAATTCTCAGAAACTGAGTGTTTAACATGCCACACATTTGCATGAATGTGATGCAACAGATTTGCATCTGGACTCTGGAGCTCCTGGACTTCCTACTGGACGACCGGCAGGACTCCATACAGACGATCAAAAAGCATCTTTCAAGATAAAAATAAAACAAAACACATGAAACAAGGTCAAATAAAATGAAACAGAATCATTTCCACGTGTTTAAATGTCCTCAGCTCCACTGAGGAGAGGAATGAGACAGGAGCTACAGTCTGTCCCATCATCTCAGGGTACTGGTGCAGGATCTCCACAAGGCCTTCAAGTCCAGACCAGAACAGGAATCAGAGACATCAGGGAATGTGGGAGGACCTGGAGGTTTATAAGTGGCCTGTATTTGATATAGCGCCTACTGGGGTTGTACAACCCCCCAAGATGCTTTACAACACACCAGTCACTCACCCATTCACACCCTGATGAGCTACAATATAGCCACCCTGGGGTGCACTGAGAGAAGCAAGGCTGCTGTAGGCACCACCGGTCCCTCCAACCACCACCAGCAGGTAAGTGACAACCAGCTGGAGCCATCAGCTGATTGCTGCAAAACCTTTTTGTTGGTTTTTGTCACAAAATCATGCAAACAAGCCACAAAATCACAGGTTAGACCGTCTTTTCCACTCCTGCACAAACACAACCTGGACTTTCATCTTATTATGGGTTGCAATAAAAATGATGACGTCATTTCTGCTGTACCCAGAACTGAACGTCTACATAGGAAACAGCTTCTCAACAAAGTAGAGAACTGGACTTTAAATCAAGAGATTTATCAGCATTTTAACATAAAACGTAAATAAATCCACAATACAGACGAGCAGCATTTAAACGGGCTTCACTAAACACAAAAATACAGAAATGATTTTCTTTTTAATCAAATATCACAAAACAATTCATTATGAAACAATACAAGTGCAGTTCCAGGGATTTATTTAAATTTCAGCATGACGCCCTGAAGCCCCGCCCACTGCTCGACACTTGGATTAGTTTGGTGTTTGAAGGCAGCAACATGTCCCACCTGAAACACACCTGAAGGTGGTGACACATCAGTGGACCGGCTGTTTTATTCTGACAGTGATTCAATACAGCAGCCTCAGCCTCTCCTGCTCCTCCGGGTTCTCCACTCCTCTCCCACGTCTCCTCTGCTCCTGAAGGAAAGAACGTCTAAAGAAAGGAGACAAGTGAGTTATTGTTTAAGTGTGTGCCAGCTGCTGCTGAGGAGCTGTTGAGCAAAGCACTAGAGACCAGCAACCCCTCCCTATGAGAGGCTTTACAGGTGTCCATAGTTACCTGTTCTGATCCCAGAAAGCTGAAAAACAAACCAGGCCTTTCAGCTCCTCCATTAATGACATCAAATAAACCCCCCAAGTCTGATATGTGTGTGTGTGTGTGTGTGTGTGTGTGTGTGTGTGTGTGTGTGTGTGTGTGTGTGTGTGTGTGTGCCAACAGCAGAGGAAGAACCTGCAGCTGTAATTCAGCCGGCAGAGTGCTGAGTCAGACTCGTTTCTGCTCCCCATCACCAGCAGACGCTCCATATGCTCGCCTAATGAGCCTCTGAGACCCACCTACACACACAATCAGCCAGCGTTCCTCCACTTCAGAGGACAATCCATTCACTTACAATTATTTCCTGGAGACTCGGATGCATTTCACACCGTTGAGCACCTGCTATGATTCAATTCAGCGAGAGGAGAGGGGGAAACGAGAGTCCTGAACAAATCCGGTTTACACCTGCTGCTGAGGTACAACACGGTTCTAAAGGTGGCAGAAACTTTCACCGCGTCACAAACCGGTGGGTTCCAGGGTGTCAGAGCGTTGAGGTGGTAGGGTTCTAGGGAGTCAGAGCATTGAGGTGGTAGGGTTCTAGGGTGTCAGAGCGTTGAGGTGGTAGGGTTCTAGGGTGTCAGAGCGTTGAGGTGGTAGGGTTCTAGGGAGTCAGAGCGTTGAGGTGGTAGGGTTCTAGGGAGTCAGAGCGTTGAGGTGGTAGGGTTCTAGGGTGTCAGAGCGTTGAGGTGGTAGGGTTCTAGGGTGTCAGAGCGTTGAGGTGGTAGGGTTCTAGGGTGTCAGAGCGTTGAGGTGGTAGGGTTCTAGGGTGTCATTCAAATGAAGTCAATTTAGGAGACACAAGAATACAAGAACAAGGTTCATGTTCCAGACCAGTATGAGTTCCAGATGGGTTCCAGACTGGTTCTAGATAGGTTCCAGACTGGTTCTAGATGGGTTCCATACTGGTATTAGATGAGTTCCAGACTGGTTCTAAGTGGGTTCCAGACTGGTATTAGATGAGTTCCAAACTGGTACTAAGTGGGTTCCAGACATGTTCCAGACTGGTTCTAGATAGGTTCCAGACTGGTTCTAGATGGGTTCCATACTGGTATTAGATGAGTTCCAAACTGGTACTAAGTGGGTTCCAGACATGTTCCAGACTGGTATTAGATGAGTTCCAGACTGGTACTAAGTGGGTTCCAGACTGGTATTAGATGAGTTCCAAACTGGTACTAAGTGGGTTCCAGACATGTTCCAGACTGGTATTAGATGAGTTCCAGACTGGTACTAAGTGGGTTCCAGACTGGTCTTAGATGAGTTCCAGACTGGTTCTAAGTGGGTTCCAGACTGGTATTAGATGAGTTCCAGACGGGTTCTAGGTGGGTTCCAACCTAGATCACAGACAGGTTCCAGATGGGTTTTAAATGGGCTCGAAACTGGTTCCAAAAGGGTCCCAAACTGGTTTCAGACTGGTTCTTTGGGCAGCAGTAGCTCAGGAGGTAGAGCGGGTTGTCCAGTAATCGGCAGGTCGTAGGATCGCTCCCAGCAGAGAATGCTGCTGTTGTGTCCTTGGGCAAGACACTTAACCTAACTTGCCTGCTAGTGGTGGTCGGAGGGACCAGTGGCTCCTGTGCTCGGCTGGCTCCCCTCTGTCAGTGCGCCCCAGGGCAGCTGAAGCTCATCATCATCAGCGTGTGAATGTGTGGATGACTAATTGTGTTGTAAAGCACCTTGGGGGGTTGTAGAACCCTAGAAGGCGCTATTCAAATACAGGCCATTTACCATTTTACCATTTTCCACCATTTCTAGAGGGGTTCCGGGCTGGTTCTAAATGCCTACAGTGACCATGAGAATATTCTGAGGGACGTTTGTTTTAAAGCGTTCCAGCGGCATGATACTAAAGCCCCGTGACTCATCTGAAGATATCGAGAACCTTTCTAATTGTTGTGAAACTTTTTGGAAACTCCCTCCTGATTACTCAGGTTCTGAGTTTCTCTCCAACATCCTCAGCCATGGTCAGATGGTTAGAGTTCATTTAGTCTTTGGTCTCATTTAAAACCTTCAGAGTCAGAATTCTGCTGCAGCTGAAAACACCCAGAACCTGCTGCAGGTGAAATCCCAACTGGTTTCCTCCCAATTTACAGAAAGAATATAAATATTTTATCGTGTGTGTGTGTGTGTCTGTGTGTGTGAGTTATAAAAACAGTCAGGTGTAGGTTCCTTTCCCCAAAAACACAGGATCTCAGATAACGATTCTGTAAGCATTTTGTTCTTGTTTAAGCCCGGGTCTTCATGCTCAGACAGTTTAGTGCTTCCAACAAGCTGAGTGAATCAATAAAGTGCTTAGGTAGGAAAGTAAATAAGGTGAGACTTCAATTGAAACTTACTGAGGAGATCCACAGTCTGCAGTACATTGTGTCTGAGAAAATGACCGCAGGGGAGAAAATCTCTGAGGTGTGCATGTTTTTGTAATGAACTCGGTCTCATGAGAGTGGATTTTAAGTCAGTTCGGCCTTGATTATTCCAGATTGGAATGAAAAACCAGGAAACCTACACATTTTATTTTAATGCTTGTTTATTTTTAAACTTAGGGTGCAGAGAAAAACCTCACAGACCCACTTTGTTTTTACTTTGTTTCTCCTGAAATACTCAGAAATCATCTTGATCCAATAAAAAAACAACAGTTCTGAAATCAGTTCTAAATTGAAAACAAATTCAATCTGATGTTTATTTCAGAATAAATAAATATGTGGCTGTTAATTTAATCTCTTTACATGAGTCTGGAGAGTCCGCTGTAAGCGACCCGAACCAGAGCTGAACCCCAGGTTTTCAGACCCGTCCCTCTCTCCCCATGACTGCTGGAGCTGGGTCTCCTACCCTTCTGAGGAATAAGTGATACTGATGATGGACGCTGGAGGTTAATCCCAGAACCGTGAGACCCAGCAGCATCATTAGATGTTTCCCGGTTGTTCCTTGTCCAAAGCCAGAGTGGCCCTCTGATGCTGGTTTCCAGCCAGTTTCTACTCCTCCACAGACTTGTTGCTCCTTCAACAACAAAAGATTACTCCATTTTTTTAAAGGGAGAGCTGACAATCCCACTCTGACCTTCCAACAAGCACAAACCTCCCACTTTGGCCCCAAAGCAGAGCTGCTCTTGGGGTTCCTTCTGGAAACCAGACTAATGAGTGTGTGCTGATGGCTAATTAGCCTCCATGGCAGTAAGTGGCTGCTAGTTCACACACACACACACACACACACACACACACACACACACACACACACACACACACACACGCACACACAGACACACACACACACACACACACAAACAAAAGCAGTCCAATGTCGTTTGGATGTCACCAGACAGAGAGGTGTCTACAGTGGGCTCAATGCCTTTGGTGACAGCGGAGAGAGAGAGAGAGAGAGAAAGTGTGTGTGTTTGTGTATGCATGCGTGTGTGTGTGTGTTTCCATTAGAGGCGAACTGAAGGCAAAAAAAGCAGAGAATCCAAAGCGACAGGCTGAAACCCAACAGACAGAAGAGAAGATGGAGGGAGAGATGAAACAGAGGGAGTGTTGGTCGGACGAGAAAAGAGGGATGGAGAGTCGGGGATGAATGAGAGCGAGTTTATTGGCTGAGGATGGAGTGAGCAGCCTTGGCACGGCTGGCTGAAGCAGAAACTGAAGGGTAATAAATAATATTATCTGGACGGTGTCACCAACCAGACAGACAGACAGACAGACAGACAGACAGAGTCAGACAGACAGACACACACACAAACAGAGAGAGACAGACAGACAGAGAGACAGACAGACACACACGCACACAAACAGTGACAGACAGACAGACACACACACACACACACACACACACACACACACACACACACACACAGAGAGACAGACAGACAGACAGGTCAGGAACTGGTGGAAAAGCTCTGATAATTAAAGTGGTCAGTTTGTCCTTCTGCCATTAAAAGTCCATCTGGGTCTTCCCAGGACTGAGACGTCTTTGTTCCTCGACTTTCCTAAAGCGACAGTGTGACGTATCGCCCACCCCGCGCTCCGAGCCAGCTCTTTGTGGCACATTCCCCGTGAACTACAAAGGTCAGCACTATGAATGTCTGGATAAAATAGGTTTCCGTTTTTTGCTTGGGACATGTTTCCCTCTCTCCCTCTGGGATTGAGGAAGAAAACAGACGACGTGAACCAGTTGTGAGCAGTGTGCAGTCTAGAACAGCCTCCAGGGTCTTTCACCAGTTGTTTGGAATGAAAACGACATTCCCGTTGGAGTAGAGCTCCGTGGAGGGAAGAGCTTCAGTGTTGTGTCTGGAATAAAAGCAGTAAGCTCAGTGGTTAATCTTCGCGCACACACACACACACACACACACACGCTCACACACACGCATATTCACACACGCACGCACACACACACACACACACGCTCACACACACGCATATTCACACACGCACGCACACACACATACAGGTTGTCATATAAATACATATAGGGATTGGGAATGTGTATGATCAGTAAGTTTAAATGTTTGCAGTGGAGGAAGAGTTGTTAGGAAAAACTGTAGTTGTGCCAGTTTTTAGTTTCCATCCATCCATCCATCATCTATCCATCCATCCATCCATCCATCCATCCATGCATCCATCCATCCATCCATCCATCCATCCATCCATCTATCCATCTATCATCCATGCATCCATCCATCCATCCATCCATTCATCATGGAGGTCCAGGAGGGAGAGACATGTCTCCCTTTTTCTATTTACTCTCCTCTTCTCCTCTCTGGGGGATTCCAGGGCATTCCCAGACAGAATATGTAATTCCTTTATCCAATTTTGGGTCTACCCTGAGGTGTTCTTCCAGCGCTAGTGACCACAAGGCATGCTAATCAAACACTGGACCATCTTTGTTGACTCCTTGTGAGGAGAAGCAGCCACCTTGTGATCTCCCTCCTCATCTTCTCTCTAACGCCTCCCAGCTCAGTTTTCAGCCACTTAGATCCAGGATCTTTGTTCAGTCAGGATCTAACGTTCATGACCATGAGGGTTGCAGACCATCCATCTCTCCTCCATCTCACAGGAACAAAACACTGAGAGGTCCTTAGTTTTAACATAAGGTCAATTCACTCTTTACTTTTTGATGTGAATTTGTATTTGAGTTATTGTTCCGCTGGTTAAACATTCAGATTTCTGTGACCTGGGTAGCGTGTTTGCAGCTACACGGGTGAGTAAGCATGTAGGCCTAAACCCGTGAGTAAGCTCCTGCATATGTCAGGGGTCGGGGAAGGTGTATGCATCGTATCAGGCTCTCACAGCTACACGTCACATCCATTTCCCGCTCGTCCATCTCACACCGCTTATTTTCAGACCTGAGGTGTGCACGTGCAGTGGCACACGGCGTCGAGGGCCAATAGGAACGTAGGTTGGAGTCGCCGTCAGCAGCAAGCTGCTCTGTGATTGGAGGAGGGCTGAAGGCTATAAGTGGAGGAGTTTAGCAGGGATTAACTCCAATTTCTAATCGATGTTGACTGGTATAATAACAGCAGGAGGAGATGGGAGGAGGAGGTGAGGTGGAGGTAGAGAGAGGAGCGTGGAAGAAAAATAAAAAGTGAAAGAAGCTGAAAAATGTGAGCGAGAAGGAATAAATCAGGCTTAAAGGGACATTTAAAAGGAGGGTTTAGATGATGAAAAGAGATAATGAGAGGCATAAAGGAGAGCCGGAGAGGAAGAGCAGGTGGATGAGTTTTGGAGAAGGGAGGAGGTGAAGGAGAGATTAGCAAAAAAAAATATGAGAAAAAAGGTCTTTTAGTTGGTTTTGACCACATGACATCACAGCAGCAGAGTTTGAGACGAAGCTGATGGATGAAGCAGGATTCAAGCATTTCCATCCTTCTGAACGCTGAGCTGAGAGGTGAGGAGCTCCCTTCTGGGTCGGACCGAGATCAGAACCACAACAGAGCTTCTGGTTCAGTCATGTGATCAGAGATACCTCAGAGGAGGACCACCCCAGGTCCAGCTTCTCTGCTCCTGCATGTTGCTGCAGGGTTCAAAGTAGACTCAAACACAAGCGAACGATGTGAAAATCTGATTTCAGTGTGAAAAGGACTCAAACAGCTGTGTGTTGGTTCTGCTCCAAAAAGGTTCTGCTCAGAGTGGTTTGGTGCTGCAGGCAGTTCTGATCCAAAACAGAGGAGCAACATCAGGATCAAGGATGTGGTTTAATACTAACACAAACAAACAAACAACAGGTAAAATAGTCTCAGTGGGTCAATTTCTGAAAAGTTTCTAAGAATTAAAGTCGTCATCATGTGAGCCTGGAACAGGAGTGGGGGGGGGGGGGGGGGAAAAGGGGGAAGGAAGAGGAGGAGGACGGATGGAGGAAAAGAAAATGGGAATAAGAAAAGAGGGACGGGCTGGAGGAGGAGCACACCTCCTTTCTCACACACACACACATACACACACACACACACACACACACACACACACACACACACACACACACACACACACACACACACACACACACAAATAAAGCCTCTGTGTGTGTCATTGTCACCCTGAGCGGTCCCAGCCCCTCTGTGGAACTAAAGACCGTCACAAAACAAACACACAACACACACACACACACACACACACACACACACACACACACACACACACACACACACACACACACACACACACACACACAGATGAGGTCACAGCAGAGGAATGTGATGAAGAATAAAAATGTTGGTAAAAACAGAAGAAAACTTAATTTTACATCCAGATTGAACACATTTATTTATTGATTGATCATTAATAAATGACTGAAAATCAGTTTTCACAACATTCAAAAGGAAAAAAACTAAAACAAAACAAAATTTTAATAAAGAAATTAAAAGAAAACATACAAAAATCCAAGCTGAAGCATAAAGGAATGAGAAGGAATAGAAAATATCTGAACCAGTATGACCAGACAGAGAGAAGAAACCAAGGACTATTATACTGGGACAGTGATGGAGCACAGACCAGACACCTAGCCTGGCCAGCCATTATGAGGCAGAATCTACGACTTTCAAACTGTCTCCACATGCTATTGGACAACGCTCGGACCAATCAGAGCAACGGATGGGACGTACTCATCGCTACGGAAATCAGCCAACGAGGCAGTCGGCCATATATAGTCGAAGAGGAAGCAAATACATCCTTTAAATAAATGGCTTAAGTACCGCTGAGTGCTCATGTCTCAAAGAAAAGCTCAAGTCTAAATCGACCAAAGTTGATGCCAACGGGCGCCGTTCCTGAGCCGACTCCATCTTTGTAATTTTTCTGTCACAGCTCTGGTGCTAATCCCATCCAGCAAATGTAGACACAAAACTGCTCAGGCCAATGGTAGACCAGCTGAGGCTTCGATGGAACGTGGCTAGACCGACCTGTGGAGCTATGGTTGGTCTAGGCTAACTGGACACCAGGAAAACTGGGATGAAACACAAGAGGAAACGGGAACAAGAAACACGGAACCAAACAAGAACCCTGAAATAACAAAAACCCCAGAAAAGAGAATAAAAATCACTGATCTGAAACCAGGACAATATCAGAGTCGGTGTACTGCTCAAGGACATGACGGCAGGGCGAAGCTGAAATTGAACCATCAACTCTTGTCCTTAAGTTACTAAAGGGAAGAGTCTGCCGCGCTGCCAAAGATCAGCTCAGCTTTAAGGATTCAACTCTCCACCCAGAAGCTACAAGAGCTTCTCTGTTGAGAAGAGACCTTCATCAGAACCAGTCCAAGGATCGGGACCAGAACCTGATCCAGAACCAGAACCTGACCTGGAACTAGGCTTGATGGTGTCAGAAAAAGACACAGACAGCAAAAAGGATTTCTGCTAACAGTAATAATAACCAGGAACTGTTCAGGGATTCATTTCCAACACAAAACCATGCTAGCAGCAACGTTAGGAATCAGTTTCTCCTAAGAAAACATCTTTTCAGCTGCAGATCCTGCAGAATACAGTCGTCTTTGCTAAATGTCCGTAAGCGTTCCCGATGATCTGCTCACTCGAGAGTTTCAGTCTTTTCCACGAGGTGTGACTTCATTCAGTCCCTTTACAGACTGAGGTTCCATGAGTAAAACCCGGTGAACTGGGCTGAAGCGGGTATGAGAGGCATAAATGATGGCGTTGACACGTCCCCTCTAACGAGAACGGGTGAGAGAGAGAGAGATGTGGACAGTCATCCATTAAGATGGAGCATGGCGTGGTGTAACAGTCTCTTTCCTCTGTCTCTTTGGGTAACTACTCTCTGCACGCCACATTAATCTGGGTAATTAGGTTTATCTCTCCTCATCCTTCCTCCCTTTCTCTCCACTACATCTCTTTCTGTCTTCCTCTCTTTTCTCAGTATTTTTCCACCTTTTTCATCTCGCTCCATCCTCTCCATCTCCATAAATCCCTCCATTCCCCCTAGCTCTATATGCACCCTTGACTCCGCTTTAAACAAAAGCTTCTTTTTTCTGTTTGGACGGCCCGTTGTTAGTAGGACCTGGGAGGATTGGGTTTAATTATTCATGCTGGACAGAAGCAGGGAGCAGAACTTCAGCAGCGGCTCTGAGGAGTTAAACGTTTACACGAACACGAGGATGTTCGGCGTGTCACGTTCAGAAGGTCAGATGTCACAGCACACCGTCTGACTCACGGGAGGGAAGAGCATTATCCAGGGCTGCGTTCCACTCCTGCAGCTGTGCATGCTGCGTGCCCTTTAGAAATGAGCTGTATGGAATGGAGCCGTGATAAAACTCCTGTCCTTTCAAAGTTTCAAATTTCTGATTTGACAACATCAGAGGAAAATTCCCAACCAGGTTCGTCAAACACCGGCAATAAAAGCAGCACGCGCCCAAATCAACAAAACAACTTTAGAACAAACAGATCCAGATGGATCAAACTGTTCCTACTCTTGGATCCAAACACATTCCCTCTGCACATCCCAATCAAGGTGGAACTGAGGGAATACCAGGCCCCTCCCCCTGACACGCCCCATTTAAATACGCAAATAGATGCAAACGTGTCTCTGCAGGTGTGATTCTCCTCCCTGCATCATCAGAAATCATAAACACAGAAAGGAAGACAAACTTTACAGAACCTGATTTGGAGAAAGCTCTAGATGAGATGGAGGAGTGTGAAACCTTCTGGTTCTGTTGGGTTAGGGTTAGGGTTAGGGCTAGGGTTAGGGCTAGGGTTGGGGAGGAGGTTAGGGTTAGGGCTAGGGTTAGGGCTATGGTTAGGGCTAGAGCTAGGGTTAGGGCTAGGGTTAGGGCTATGGTTAGGGCTAGAGCTAGGGTTAGGGCTAGAGTAAGGGCTAGGGTTAGGGGGGTTAGGGCTATGGTTAGGGCTAGAGCTAGGGCTAGGGCTATGGCTAGGGTTAGGGCTAGCGTTGGGGGGGTTAGGGCTAGGGTTAGGGTTGGGGGGAGGTTAGGGCTAGGGTTGGGGGGAGGTTAGGGCTAGGGTAAGGGCTAGTGTTAGGGTTGGGGGGGTTAGGGCTAGGGATAGGGCTAGGGCTAGGGTTGGGGGGGTTAGGGCTAGGGTTAGGGTTAGGGTAAGGGCTAGGGTTAGGGGGGGGTTAGGGCTATGGTTATGGCTAGAGCTAGGGTTAGGGCTATGGCTAGGGTTAGGGCTAGGGTAAGGGCTAGGGTTAGGGGGGTTAGGGCTATGGTTAGGGCTAGAGCTAGGGCTAGGGCTATGGCTAGGGCTAGGGCTAGGGTTGGGGGGGTTAGGGCTAGGGTTAGGGTTAGGGTAAGGGCTAGGGTTAGGGGGGGGTTAGGGCTATGGTTATGGCTAGAGCTAGGGTTAGGGCTATGGCTAGGGTTAGGGCTAGGGTAAGGGCTAGGGTTAGGGGGGTTAGGGCTATGGTTAGGGCTAGAGCTAGGGTTAGGGCTAGAGTAAGGGCTAGGGTTAGGGGGGGTTAGCGCTAGGGTTAGGGCTAGGGTTAGGGTTGGGGGGAGGTTAGGGCTAGGGTTGGGGGGAGGTTAGGGCTAGGGTAAGGGCTAGGGTTAGGGGGGGGTTAGGGCTATGGTTATGGCTAGAGCTAGGGTTAGGGCTATGGCTAGGGTTAGGGCTAGGGTAGGGCTATGGTTAGGGCTAGAGCTAGGGTTAGGGCTAGGGTTAGGGCTAGGGTTAGGGCTAGAGCTAGGGCTAGGGCTATGGCTAGGGTTAGGGCTAGCGTTGGGGGGGTTAGGGCTAGGGTTAGGGTTGGGGAGGAGGTTAGGGTTAGGGCTAGGGTTAGGGTTAGGGGGAGGTTAGGGCTAGGGTTAGGGCTAGGGTAAGGGCTAGTGTTAGGGTTGGGGGGGTTAGGGCTAGGGCTAGGATTAGGGCTAGGGTTGGGGGGGTTAGGGCTAGGGTTATGGCTAGAATATTTTTTTAATGATTCAAATGTTTGTTCACATTTTCTGTCTGCAGGGAATTTTTCTGGATCAGTGCAGAAAATCCTCCTGTTTCAGATTCATCTTTGATCTGGGACAGAAATTCGTTGTTGGAAAGCTGACATGGTAATCTGTCGCTTTCTGGATCTGTGAATTTATCTTCCTGAGAGGATGTCTGTGCCTCTCAGTGCCTCTGTCCTTTTCTGTATCTCTTCATCACCTAACCACGCTGCTGATTCATGGCGGAGCTGCAGGCGCTGACATGACAGCCTGGCCGGAGTCCTGCTGGCCGCTCAGACTCCGTTTGTGTTTGTGTGTTTTATCGCTGCTGACTGGTCCTGTCTGCTGTGTCTCAGCTCTTTGGGTCACATCGTCAAACAGCCTGGAAACATCTGCAGGAGAGAGAACATGGAAAACCGGAATATCCGTTGTGTTATTTTTCGTTATTCTGAAGTTGACCCAGAACTGAATTCTTCATATTTTTCTTCTAAGCAACAAAATGTTCAAAACAGGATCTGAACTCTGGTTCATCCCTTGAGTTAGGCCAGAACCTCTCTGATGGCTGGAGATTTAAAATTCAAATAAAATGTAAAGGTGCAGATTTGTGTTTCCTGGAAAATTTAAAGAGTCTATAAAAAATTTATTTTTGTTTAAACACCATCTTCTTTTTGCAGAGTCATGGTTTCTGAGAAGCAGGTCATTCATGACTCAGTTCTACAGAACTCCATCGTTCCCGTCTTTAATCCGACATTCCCCAGTTCCACGTGTTTCCATTGTTCTTTAAAATTTAAATAACTGCCACCAGGATCATATTTAAATGTAAATGCTGATGTTTTGGTCCCAGATGGAGCAGCGCTCCGGACCGTCACGGTGGCTCCAGGATTGGACGGAGTGTGTTTTCCCTCTCTTTATCGGCCGTGTGAAAGCAGCAAACATGCTGCTAACAGCGGACAACAATGACTCGACACAGACACACAATCACCATTCAGAGTGTCTCTGCCCTCACAAAGCCTCAGAGGAACCTCTGCACCCACTGCTCCGCTCCCCGGCCCTCCATAATCCCATTATGTGTAGCAATGACCTGTCAGCATCAATTTGTGTTGTCATGCCAACCCCCGGGCCTCAGCTTGGCCAATCAAAAGCCTCCTGTCTGACAAGCTGGAGGTGATCTTGTTACATTGCCCCGCCCACTTGGAGGAGAAGGCGAGGTGATGGGTGTGTGTGTGGGGGGGGGGGCAGGATTTCCAGGTGATGTAACACCTGCTGGCGGCCATTTTAAAGGTCTAGGGTTAATCCACAACAACAAAACCTACAAATGAAAGGTTTACGGTTCTGTTTTGTGTTTTTACAACTGTAATCCACTCACCTTTTATCTTCTATTTTCCTCTTTTGTGCAGATTGAAGACCGATCTTCAGAAATCTGCCCCTGATGCCACATAAAGATTAATATTTATTCACTAAGACAGTGATTAATAACTTTCTAATCACAGCTGGAGTCTGCAGCGACTTATTAAGGGCCACTCGTGTGTTGAAGCAACATCACAACCACTCTGTCACAATTTTTGTTCATTTTCACATCCTGCAGTTTGAAAAGGAAACAAAAACATTCAACTTTATGTCAAATTAGTTAAAAAATAGTTCAAAATGTAAACCATTTAGGTCAGTGCTGTCCATTTCTGGTCCTCCAGGGCCACCATCCTGCATGTTCTCAGCTCCAACACACCTGATCTTAATCAGCAGGTGATTAACAGGCTTCTGCAGAGCTTGACCTGCTGAACAGGTGATTCAGGTGTGTCGGTGCAGGGACACATGCTGGGTAAGAGGTCCCCAGAACCTGGGTAGGAGATCCCTGATCTACATAAATGAAAGATTAACCTGTTTGACGTTCCAGGAGAACATTAGGACAGAAACAGATTATAAACTGGTTTTAAATCCTCGTTTCATCCAACAGTCGGATCCAGACTGACTCACCTGTGGTGACTGATGGGAGTTTAACCTCTGCTCCTGCAGGTAACCTAAACCGCCAACTAGATTAAACCTGCAGCTCATCTCCACCCAAAAGCATCAACATCACGGGTCCATCAAACATTAATCTTCTTGTCAAAATAATAATTTCAAATATCAAGAAATGTTCTGTGGTTTAATCTTCAATCTTTCAGAATTAAATCCAATGTTGAATTTTATACCTTTGAGCTAAATTTGACTTTGAATCCAGATTTTAATTGAATATTTAGATCATTTTGTTCCTATTACAAGTCCTGGTTATCCCTGGGTGAGAGGGCTCTTCTCAGGTCAAAGGTCGGTGGTAATCTGGATTATCCCTGTTTTACTGCAGTTGTTTTAAAGCTGATGATTCATGGTAAAGGGGCTCAGCTGTCTGTGCAAACAAACATTAAAACGAGTAAAATCACAGCAGAAAACGACTTTTAGGAAACAAACGAATCACAAATGAATTCTTTTTCTACTCATCCAAGACTCATTTTTGTTTTCTCAGGGCTCAGACACAAAAACCAACTTAAATTTTTATAATTAAGTTAAATTCTAGATGTTTACGACCACCTGCTTGGTTTCTATAAACCACCTCACCAGATGTTCTGACCCTCAGAAACCGGCTTTACCTTCAGAGTCCTGCAGCAGATCCATTAGCCCTCGGCGGATGGAGCTGGCACAAGGGGAGTAAATAATCTGTTCGGTCACCTAAAAATCAGCCGCACACAGGAAGTCAAGGGTCAGTGCGGCTAATCTAATGGCGGTAAACACGACCGATGTTTGGACAGCCGGTCGATTTAGGAGTCAAACCAGGAGGACAACACGGGGAAGCCGGAGAGTCAAAGGCATCGTGCCAAGGAGGAACTCAGATCACGGATCAATAAGACGTGTTTTACAAAATTCAACAAGATCAAATCACACTAAAGGTCTCTGGGAAGTCCCTTAAACGGAGTTCCAGCTCCACTTTTAGTTTGATTGGAATTAAAACACCTGAGTGTCAGCTGTCAACGGAAAACTTTCCTAAAACATCTCCTATATTTTAGATCCTGTCCATCCATCCATCGGGTCGGGTCCCGGGGGCAGCAGCCTAAGAGACCCAGGTCCTGTCATAAATGAACATTCATAATCATGTAAACACAGGAAGTTGCTTCTTCTGAAATCTGAACATAAAAGGGGCTGTTTTAGCTAAAGGGCCTATCAAAATAAAAGCATGGTGAAGAGACCCCCCCCCCCCCCCTGATGATCAGAATAGAGAGAAAACCCTGAAAGGAACATTAGTAAGAACAGACCATACCACTGAATCAAATGTGTAACAACATAAAACACGCTGGAGACCAGCCCCCGGCCCCCCAGGACCAGGACTGAGGTCTCTGGTCCAAAACCGTTTCACTCGTTAGCTAAATACTTAGTTAAAAGTGTTTGGAGTTTATGTGTTTTTATTTAAAATGGCCTTTATTTATAATCCATCCTGATGCTGATTCTGGTTCTGGTCATTAGTCCTGGTCCTGGTTCTGGTCATTACCCTAATTCTGGTCATTACCCTAGTCCTGATCCTAGTTCTGGTCTAGTCCTGATTCTGGTTCTGGTCACTACCCTAGTCCTGATCCTGGTTCTGGTCTAGTCCTGATCCTGGTTCTGGTCATTAGTCCTGATCCTGGTTCTGGTCATTAGTCCTGATTCTGGTTCTGGTCACTACCCTAGTCCTGATTCTGGTTCTGGTCATTAGTCCTGGTCCTGGTTCTGGTCATTACCCTAATTTTGGTCATTACCCTAGTCCTGATCCTGGTTCTGGTCTAGTCCTGATTCTGGTTCTGGTCACTACCCTAGTCCTGATCCTGGTTCTGGTCTAGTCCTGATTCTGGTTCTGGTCACTACCCTGGTCCTGATTCTGGTTCTGGTCATTAGTCCTGATTCTGGTTCTGGTCACTACCCTAGTCCTGATTCTGGTTCTGGTCATTAGTCCTGATTCTGGTTCTGGTCACTACCCTAGTCCTGATCCTGGTTCTGGTCTAGTCCTGATCCTGGTTCTGGTCATTAGTCCTGATTCTGGTTCTGGTCATTACCCTAGTCCTGATCCTGGTTCTGGTCATTAGTCCTGATTCTGGTTCTGGTCATTACCCTAGTCCTGATCCTGGTTCTGGTCTAGTCCTGATCCTGGTTCTGGTCATTAGTCCTGATTCTGGTTCTGGTCATTACCCTAGTCCTGATCCTGGTTCTGGTCTAGTCCTGATCCTGGTTTTGGTCATTATCCTAGTCCTGGTCCTGACTCTTGTCCTGATCCTGGTTCTTGTCCCGTTTAAAGTCCTGGTCCTGGTCCTGGTCCCGGACCTGTTTCTGGTCCCGCAGCAGAGTTCAATCTGTTCAAAGGGAATTTTTCTTCCCACTGTCGCCTTCATATGATCCTTTATTCTGGAATAATTGGACCAGCTGGTGTTTTAAAAAAATGTAATTAATCAAAACAGAATCAAATTTTCTGTCTAAACAAATACAGGCCATTTACCATTTACATTTTTTTTAATCTGGACCTGATCAGAACCGGACCTAATCCGTTTTTAGATGATTCTTATCAGGACCTGGTTCTTTATAAACTCCTCTGAATTTAGATGAACTGTTTTTTATAACATTCTATATCCTAAATAGATCTGGTTTTGTCTGATTAGGCTGTTGAAGCTAAAATGAAAAAAATGACTTAGTGTTGACATCTCTGTTTATACCCCCACCTCCTTTAAAGCTTTTCTGTTGTAGACTACAGAATCTGCTGAACTGGGGTTTATAAATCCTGATCTTCAGGTAGACGTTCCCGTTTCTCCTGAGAGCGACCACGTAGCACCGGCGCCTCCTGATGCTGTAAACAAACATCCTGAAACGCTCCAGCTGGAGGAGCGACGAGCCCCAGAGAGACTCCGCTGCTCAGAATAACGTCCAAACGTGGGTTTTGTCTCCGAGTGAGAGCTCCACATTCTGCTCCTCTGGGACGGAAACTAGACCGGCCTAAAAACACTTTCATCTCCTCGGATTCTCAGCACATCCTTTCTCTGTTTGGATTTGAACGCCTCTGCGAGCTGAGCTGTTTGATCAGATGTGATTATTTCATGTAATAAATATCATCCACTCTGCTGTTGCTATGGTTTTATGAGAGAGAGGTCTACGGTGTTCCTCTGAGGTGAGTCGGGTCAGGTTCTTAAGAGAGCATTAAAAATCTTTTTATTTCCACATAAGAGATGTGAGGAATAATAAAACTATTCCAGTCCCCTTTGGATCAAATCTTAATACAAAAAATACAACTTAGGGTGTTTTTTAAAAACTGTGTCACATGATCTCAGTCCTGACCCAACAAGTCTAACGCTAAGTTCAGAACAAGTGACTAGTATGAGGGGGAGGAGCCAAGCTGGCAACCAGCATGAGGGGGAGGAGCCAATCTGGCAACCAGCATGAGGGGGAGGAGCCAATCTGGCAACCAGCATGAGGGGGAGGAGCAAAGCTGGCAACTAGCATGAGGGGGAGGGGCCACGCTATTGTGGCTGTGTCCACACGCTACATGAACTTCACATGTGGGAAAAAGATTAGATTTGGAACATTTAGAACATTTTTAACATATTTACATAATTAATTATGTGTTTTTCACATGATAAAAATGTAAAATAATGTCTTTTTCTTCTTGATTAATATGAGAATGTTTAATCATCCATTCCACAAAGTAGCCCAAAGATGTGTGTGTGTGTTGTGTGTGTGTGTGTGTGTGTGTTGTGAACTCCCAACAGTCAATAGAGAACATAATGTTGCTAGTTTACCCAGAATGCCTCAGGGAATTGGTGGTTGAGTGAGCTCACTGTGGTTGGACTGGTGCATTGAGAGGACACCAGGGACGAGGGACATGGAGACACACAGAGGAGTGTGAGTGTGTGTGTGTGTGAGTGTGTGTGTGTGTGTGTGTGTGTGTGTGTGTGTGTGTGTGTGTGTGTGTGTGTGTGTGTGTGTGTGTGTGTGTGTGTGTGTGTGTGTGTGTGTGTGTGAGACACAGATCCTTTTACCTTAATCCCATCAGGTGTTTCACTTCAGCACTTCAAATCAACAAAACAGGCTCAGTCTTTAGAAATTAAGTAAAATTTGTCTTTTGCAGATAAAAATTTCATAATATAACTTAAAAAGATCCTTAAAGGAGTCCAGACTGTCTGTCACTGCCTCTCCAGGAGCAGAGGATTGGAACCAGAACCTCCTCCAGATTCTGGATTCTGGTTTGAGGATCTAAAGAGTCGAGTTGGAGTTTATACCCAATCGAACAGGACTGCAGCAGATCTCAAACTGCATTTCAAAACGAGTTTCCAACATGTCTCAGAACAGTTGCCAGGGTTGCCTCGCTTTATCATCGCCAGAAACTTGTAAACAAATTTTAATTTGACCATTTTCCTCCTCAGTCACAGAGCTGCAGCAGCAGTCCGGAGCTCCTCTCAGGCTTTTCTGTGACCCAGAAAGTGGAGAAGCGTTAGAGAACTTTGGGAGGAGCTGAAGAAGTAACTATAAACAAAAAGGACACAATTAGGACATCATTTTGACATCATTTAAAAGAATCTGCACGACTGTCACAATCAGTTTGAAATGACAGGATGTCCTTTAATATTTCAGGTTTAACTCAGAAACTTCAACAGCAAACATCTCACTGGTTAATTTCCACAAACCCCACCAGCTCAGCTGTGGACGGAGTTGGCACAGAACCAAGCAGTCGAGCCTCTGATCCAAAGCCTTTATCCAGGAGAACATCCCGACTTGATCCTCTGCTGCATGGATAAGCAGCAGCTCCAGCACACCTGCCTGGTCCCTCAGACAGGTGCAGGTAGAGCGTATTATGCGTTGTGTTTACACGCTGACCACTATTATTAGCTGGCTTGTTGAGGTTTTAATCTGGATTAAGGAAAGTGATCATCGTTAGTATTATTAGTGGTCGGAACCTCTGACCTTTTAGAACATGCTGACCCTGGAAAACGCTCATGATGCTCTCAGGGAAACTCAAACAGGACGGGTTTTGATGACGGGACAATAAAGTTGAAAAATATTCAAATTATTGCAGCTGATCATTTTGAATACAAGATCATCAGAAAAATGTGTGCTACCTTAAAGAGTTACCCCAGAAACGAGTCCTGGAACTTCCTGAAAGTCATAAAAACCAACAAAAATAAGCTTTAGATGATTTATTAGGACTTTTTATTTTAAACAACACCTTCTGTAGGGTGTGTGTGTGTGTGTGTGTGTGTGTGTGTGTGTGTGTGTGTGTGTGTGTGTGTGTGTGTGTGTGTGTGTGATGCATCGGCTCCGCAGCTGAAATGTCCGACTCTGAAAAATCTTTTCTTTTCTGACGTTTCGTTTTTAACTTTTTCTTTTTTGGGGATAAATTCTGGGTTTCTGGGTGACACGATGAGTCTTTTTTATTTCTGTCAAACAGAACAAAACATTTGTGTTTTTAAACGAGAGAAAATGCTGTTGGTGTCTGTTTTTGAGAAATGAGTTTCAGATAAATCAGAATTGATGTTTAGTATCAGGTTTTCATCTAAAGCTGCTGGAGAAACAACAGCTGATGTTTTCCAGCGTTCTTTAGGTGATGAGGTTAAGGGAAGGTTTGGGGAATTCATGTCAATTCCAGAACTCAGAGTTTATCAGAGGGAGAGGATGGGTGAATGTCTGGGTTTATCACCATGGTAACAGACTCCTTGTTTTACCTGATCCCTCCACCTGGTTGTCAGTTCTAACTCAGCTGATCTGGAAGCAGTTCCTGAATCCACGCTAGTGGCTGGATGTGTTTTCCCTTTCCTTCAGACGGACTCATTTGGAGGTTTACGTGACTCGGTGATGAATCCTAAACTCAGCAGCAGCCTGTAACTTGGGGGGAAATGAGTCGGGAACTTTTTGATCTAAACTGCAAATTTCATCTTTAACAGTTTTATTTCTGATGGATTCAGGAAAGATCGGCTGATTCCGTCCAACTCCAGACGGATCCCGCTCCTCCAGAAGGCTCCGTGCTTCCAGCCAGCCTCAGGTGGGAATCTGCAGGTCTCATGAGGTCGGGGTTAAAAGTCCACTGAAAGAATTCCCCTGCTAACATGAAATGATTTGCCCTCTAACAGAATCCGGCGGTTTCTCAGCTTTGGGAAACAATCGGATCCATTCATCGACCTGGGGCTCTCCGACCCGTTTCCACGCATCAACACAAGAACATGATTGTCTGTCCAACCGCACACGCCATCTTTACTGAACAACGTACAGATTTAAATCTGGATTCCAGCATGTAGAGGAATGTCCGCCTTCCCGGAGTGGGAACGTTTACGAGGCTTCACACATCATTTTTTTGTAAATTGCATGATTGAACTCCGAGGGATTTTTTTCCCCCCCAAGAATTCTTTCCCTGAAGTAAAAGATTCTTTTATTAATACCTCCGACTCCGATTTAGAACCCAGAAACACTGAAAGAGTTGTTCTCTCTCTTCTCGTGACTCCTACCAATCAGCAGATAGCGGAATCATCTTCATCGACGTTCCAGCTGCAGGCTAACAGATGGACCACTTTCATGAACTGGATCTGCAACAGCAAGATCCACACAACTCATCTGATATGAACAAGGAGCTCAGCAGCTGCTGAAGGACTCAAACTTATAAAATATCTTATTTTTCCAAACTTTCATCTGTATCCTGATGTAAATTAGCAGGATTTAATCTTGAGGTTCTCTGCCGACTTTAACTCAACGCTGCTTGACCCACACGTGCATTTAGAAATAACACCATGCATGATGCGTTTGCTGTGCGTCGAGGACAATTAGTGACAAGTCAGAGAAAAAGTATAAAATATGAATGCAGCGCTGAGGCTGAAGTCAAAAGGTCAAGAAAAGAGTTGAAATATTTCCAGAATAAAGACTTAATGGTTAGAAAAAAAATGTCTAAAATATTTGAAAGTTGGGATAAAAGTCAAATTTGCAGAATATAAATTTCTAAAAAAAATCTAAAAGTTGAGAAAATTGTTAAAAATTTTAAATATAAAAAGAAAAAAAAACTAACATTTCCAGAAATAAATATTGAAATAAAGAAAAGACATTTTATAAATACGACAGGTGAGCTTCAGGCTGCTACAGAGGGACTTCCTTTAATCCTTCACAATAAAAGTCTGTAACAAACACCTACTTTAGAACACCTGAAGCTTAAACAGGTTTATTAATCTCAGAACAAGATTAATAAACCTCTCTTAAACATTTTCCAGACATTCAGCAGGAACTTCCAGGAAAACTCCTTCGCTGCTGGTTAAAAGTTCATCTAAACATGATGGATCATTCAGGAGAATTTTCCTGTTTTCTGGAATCTCAGAAAATTAGATGAGCAGACCTTCAGGAATCCAGCTGGAACAGTAACTCCTCCCGTGTCCACGTCCTTCGGCTGAGCTCCTTCCCGGTGCTCCGAGACTCAAACTAAATGAAACAAACTGGAAACGGGAACGTTTTATACTCAGACTTTATTTGTGTAGAAAAACAAAAACATTAAATTCATCGATTTTTCTGCAACAAAAGAATAAAAAGGTGAAATGTCAGATTTTCATATTTAAACCTTTTAAAGGCTTAAAAACATCAAATTAAAGCGTTTAACCTTCCTGAAATTTACTTGTTTTATTGACTTGGACGGAATTTTTTCCCTGAGAAAGGTTCCACTTTTATAAATTCAAACATGTAAATTAACAATAAATCCCCAAATGAGCTCAAAAATAAGAGAAAACTGATGTGAGTTAATTTTGTTTTCCAGCTTTTTTCCATCAGTAAACGACAAAAATCCTTCAAACAATCAGAAAACCAAAAAGAAATAAACAGATTTATCTGTCAGGAAACGTTTTTACACTATGTGAGTTAATAAGAAACCCAATTATACCAGTTATGTTTATATTTAAGTCCCATCAGAGGAAATGTCAGTTTGTGGTTGGAAAATTATTAAATATGTTTAAATATTCTGTTTTATTACAATCTGAAGGTCAAACTCTTTATTTCTAAGGTAACTTCTTCTTTTAAAGTTTCAGGAAAAACTTTTCATTTATTTAAATTCTGCCTCAGGTTTTACTAAGTCTCAGACTAAATAAACTGAGAAAAGAAACAGAAATCCAGTCAAATATTTAGATTTAAAAGAAGATTCCTTGAACAGGAAGCTTATTTTGAAAAATCTTCTGGATGGGAATATTTGGATCTCAGACTTTTAGTTTTTAAATTAAACTCTGAGTTAAATTTATCCAAAACTCAATCATCAGTTTCCAGCCTGTTTAACACGAGCTGAAAAAAATGAAGCTGCCTCGTTTCTTTATTCTTCTTCCAGCTGAAGCCGTTTCAAAAAGTTTGAGTCAGATTTTAGTCCCAAAAGATGAAGCTAGTTCAGTCAGAAAAAAAAACTAAATCCAACAACAAACAAAAAATAAAACCAAAATGAACTCAACTAAAAAACATTTTGGTGATTTCCAGGAACGTTTTTAGGCAGAAAGCATGAATATGAAAAACCAAATCAGTCATCCTGCTGAGTCTCATTAGGACCTGTTGACCTTTGACCTTTGAGCACTGGCCTTCAGGTCGGCGGAGGCCCGTTGACGTAACTCAGCATGAGGTGGACGGTTCGAAACATCTGGTTGCTACGGTGACACGGAGGTTCCGTGACGACTGCGATCAGACTGCCGAACAGAACGAGAGCTGCAGCGAGGAGGAGGAGCACCGAGGAGGAGGAGGAGGAAGATCTGGAGGTCCACCTGGAGGAACAGATCCAGGTTTTAGTTCCTCTCCAGGAACAAACAGTTCTTTCATCAGAAATCACATCAAAATAAAACTCTTTTCTTTTTTGTCGAGAAACTAAAAGTCTACAGAAGCTGCCACCCTTTCAAAATAAAATACAAACAAGATATAAAAGAGAGAAGTTTGCTGTTCAAGACAATATCTATTATGATCCTATGAGATATTTTCATTTTCCTAACATACATTTTCCCATTTGAACAAAATAATTTAAAGTTATTACAAACTTATACTCAACAGGTGATCAGTATGTATGATGTAATAATATTTAATCATAATGTTCAAATGAGAAAAAATAAACTGAGATGTAAAAATCACATTAGAACCTGAAAAGGACATTAAAACGATCGTGATATGGCTTTTATTTTGAAAGAGTGGCAGCAATGCGCTTAGGCTCCAGAAATAAAACACCAACAGAATATTTAGAGGTTTAAACGCTTCACCCATCAGGTTCTCCTACAGGAAAGAACCGGTTCTAATCACCTCTTTGGGTTTAGAACAAGTGAGGTTCTGAATGTTCTTACCTCTGATCAGAGAGGAGCTGCTCATCTTCTTCACAACAAGAAAACTCCTCTTCATCCTGAAGATCAAACACGCACAGGAAGTGAGTGCAACCTTTCAAAATAAACCAACTCAGCTCTGATGTAACCTCCTGTGAACTCACCTGTAGGTCTGGCTGAAGGTGGGTCCGACTCTCCGAGGGTTTGGATTCCAGGCCGTGTGACACCAAGAGCGATGAGACAGGAAGATGATGTGAGTCGTCATAGCAACGCACCAGTTGGCCCGTGTGGCGACAATCATCAAGGTCCTGACAGAAAACACACATGTATGTGATTTTATCTGACTGCTGACAGTCAGACATTTAATTAGCTTAACAGAAAATAAAGAGTCTGGACTTTCTGCTCTGATTGGTTATAAATATAAATACATCACCCTCAGTCCTAAAGTACCGCCTCCATACATGAACCAATTTAATTTATTTATTTATAAACGCCTTCCAAGACTAAAAACCCTTCAGAGGAAGGAAGGAAGGAAGGAAGGAAGGAAGGAAGGAAGGAAGGAAGGAAGGAAGGAAGGAAGGAAGGAAGGAAGGAAGGAAGGAAGGAAGGAAGGAAGGAAGGAAGGAAGGAAGGAAGGAAGGATCCTCTCCTGGCTTTATGAGGACTGTCAAAGTGCAGACAGACTTGACGCATAAATCAGGACTTTATGGATTCATTCTGCAGCCCGAGGAGCGCCGTGCCGGGCGGAGAATGAGGAGGATAAATAGATGCTTTCAGTGAGCGAGAGAGAGAGAGAGAGAGAGAGAGAGAGAGAGAGAGAGAGAGAGAGAGAGAGAGAGAGAGAGAGAGAGCGAGAGAGAGAGAGAGAGAGAGAGAGAGAGAGAGAGAGAGAGAGAGATGGCATTTTTGACCCCAGCAGCTGATCTGAGACCAGATCTGAAGTCCTGACTCTTCAGGGTTGTGATAACTCTGCCCATGGCTTGGAGCTGTGCCGGTCATTTGGATTTTGGGTCTAAACAATTATTATTACGATGATTTTGTTTAATTCCACTTTGCAGAGACGCTCGTATTTCCTCATTTTGCCTCAGGTGGGTCTGACCCACCTACCTGCAGGTTAAAAGTCTCCAGTGTGGGTGGAGAGATGGGAGATCCTCATCTGATTAGACTGTTCCTAAACATCTGGACACCGAGGAGAACTCCATGAACCCACCTTCACTTCTCCGTCAGTCTGGACTGCTTTGGAACAGGAAGTCCTGTTCTCGGAGGGGGCGGAGCTCTGGACACTCAGCCACGCCTTGACACGCCCTCCATCAAACCTCATCGGCTCGTTGTCTTCTCTGGCTGGAGTGGAGGTTGTCCACTGGTCCCCGTCCTGTCTGAGAGCGAGGAGTCCGGGGCCAGCATGGTCGAGCCACTCCTCCGAACCCTGAGGAGCAAAAGAGTTTGAAGTTTTTTGTGTTTCAAAGACAAAGTATTCATTTTATTGTGCTGAGAGTTTTATCAGCAGAGTTTTATCAGGATGTTTCCAGATCACAACGATGTTGGAAAACAGGAAAATATTTATAAGAGGACCCAAAAAGAATAACGTGATTTATTTCTGAATCTTTAAAACATTAGTTTTTAATCATGAGTTGTTTCATACACGACGTAGAATGAAAATAAATCTGTTTTTAGTTCTAAACTCTTGTTACTCACCACATCTACTTCCTGGTTTGTGATGTCAGCGCTGATGTCAGAGCGAGAGTCGAAGGAGCTGAGGTAGCTCCACCTCTTCACGTCGTCTCGTTGACACAAACCTGCAGAACAGAAGCAACTTGAATCAAACCCGAGCAGAACTGGAGCCCGTTTGGGTCGGCTGATCAGAGTTCAGACACCTCCTACCTGTGCTGGCGCTGAAATACGAAGAGTCTGCGTCGTCATGGGAGACGGAGCGTCCAATGTCCACCGAGGGGTCCCACTCCAGCCCCAAGTGCTCATGGGTAGGGAAGGATGGAGACGGAGGAGGATGGTGGGGGGGTGCAGGTTGGCGTGGGGGGGAGGCTGGAGCCGAGTTCCCCGATGCTCTGAGATCTGGACGAAAGAGTTTATAAAGATAAAACTTCCTCATAACTGATCTGAGATCAGTACCTTCAGATCATCTTTTACCTTTAAGGCAGTTTGAAACTGAAGGGAGGTCCAGGTGGTATTTATCAAACGCTCCCTCGCCGTCATGCAGACTCTCTGAAGGACAGCCGGAGTCCGAAGCCTGGGACAGAATCCAGTCATCCTCAAAAACCTTCAGGAAGAAATAAGTCAGGGGCCTTCAGCAGCTGGTTTTCCAGAACATCACCTAGAAAACTCATCTCAGGTGTGGTGTCATTCCAGATGCAGGATAAAGGTGTGAGGCTTGATGAGCTGCTTTCATTAAGTCTGAATAAATCAAAGTGTTTTGGGTTTGTGGGCCTGCTGGTGCTGTCTGAGAGGGTGTGTGTGTGTGTGTGTGTGTGTACCAGTCTCATGCTGAGGAGACGAGTGTGTGTGCGGGCGATGTTGTTGTAGACGTGGCTGCAGCGCCGCAGCAGCTCCAGCAGTAGCCTCTCCACATGCTGGGCATCAGCCGGTTGGCTGCGCTGGATCAGCGCCTCGCCACGCTGCAGCAGGGCGTTCACGCGGCCCGAGTTCTCACACACGGACTGCTGGAACGACTGCACAAGGAAAAGTTAGGAATGACTCAGGAAGCATAAAGCGATCCTGACAGCTGCAGCAGAACACACCTGAAGCTGTCTCAGTTTTATACAGTTGTTTCCTGTCATGTGATCGATTTCCGTTAGACGAGCGTCCATGTCAGCCAACCAGAGATCAAGCTCCTCCCTCTCTGCTTCAAACTCCTCCCACTCCGAGATGAAGAGCTGAGACATAAAAGAGACTAAATTTACTAAAATATATCATTGTGGTTTTAGGCAGATCATTTTCAGTGACAGCAGGTGTCAGAAAGTTTAAATATTAACTAGTTAAAAGCAGGTTTAGATCTCTTATATATACAGTCTGGTTCAGATTCATGAATGAGTTCTTAGTAAGGAGCTGATTTTATTCATGTCTAAATCTAAATGTAGCTTTTTTATGACTCATGAGTGCAGGAAAAAAGGGATTTTTTAAAAATAAATATTTTTTATATTTTAAATAACTTATTTAATTACCAATAAATTATTTAATTTACTAAATTATTTTAATTTATTAAAAAGGTTGTTTTTAAATGCAAAAAATACAAATTGAAAAAGGAATACAAAAATATAATAATAATAAATAATAATAATAATAATAATAATTATTATTATTATTATTATTATTATTCAAAAGAAAAAGAAATGTTAATAAAAATAGAAAAAATAAACAATAAAATAATTTTAATTGCCTTTTCGTGTTTCTCTATGAAACAGAAATCATGCAGATTAAAAACAGAGAAAATCTGCTTTCTTTCAGAAATCTAAATTCTGCTCTTTTATTGTTTAAAAATCAGAAAACTTTAAGTCCTCATGTCAAATTAAACCAGAAAACCAGATTCACATAAAGAAATCAGGACCTGCAGCTGTCCTGTGATGGACTCCAGTTTGGCGTTCACGTCGTCCCATCGTTGGCCACATTCCCGCGCCGAGGCCAGCAGCCGGGCTTGCATGGTGCCCTGGAAAAGCCGAGTTAAGGTCCGATTTCTGCGGGTCAGACTGTCTAACTGGATGAGCTGAGATCCTGCCTCGAACCGCAACCTCTGAACACAAGAACAGCAGCAAAGCACAAAAAAACACAATCTTTGTTAGAAAGTCTGGATTAAAATCTGAGATCATTTGTGTGACTTGATCCAATCAGAAATCAGTGAAGGCTTTTAAATGGGGCCGTTCAAGTCTTCACACCTCGAGCTTCTTCATTTCCCCTTTGGCAGCACTATAGGTAATGTGGGCGGGGCTTGAAGAGGTGACAGCCTGCTCAGCCAATCGCAGCCAAGCATCTAGGTGGGCGTGTTCCTTCATGAACTCATGCCAGAGCATCCATCTCGTTTCCAACCTGCAGAACGGCACAAAAATAAATCAGATCTTCTCAAATCAGACAGGAAACACAACAATCAGCTGTTTGGTTCTATAAACAAAACTCACTGTCCACATCTCTGCAGGCGTCCATCTTGGCTCCGGGTTCCACCTAATCGCCTTGTTCCTTCCTCTTCTAGCTCCGAAGGAGCAGAGCTGGAACAGAAGGGATGCTGGGACAGATCCAGGATCATCTCCGGGTCCATGGCTTCATCTCCAGGGTCGGCATCACGGCTGAACATGGCGTCTCTGCGAGGTTCTGATGGGAGCGAGTTTCCTCACATCATGGCTACTCTACCTGAGGGGGAACAAGCAGATCCGAGTGAGCTTCTGTAACTAACTCCTCGTGGCTCAAACCGAGGTCAAAGGTCAGATTTTAGAAGGAAGTCAGTGAAACGTTTTAGTAGAATTGCTGATGGAATTAACCGTTTTACAAAGTTTAACCAACACCATAAAGTGAGTAAATAAAATATAGAGAAGCTGCTGATCAGCTGTGAGCTCAGGTTGCCATGGCGACGTTAGGAGCAGTGTGTAATTGGTCTCTGGTCTAGAATTAAATAAAACCAGACTGGCACCATTTCCAGAAAGAAATTGAATAAACTACGAGAATCACGAGGCTCTTCTGCATCAGCAGCTTGGTTTGTGTGCATAAAAAAAACCAAACCCACTCAGGGCGGCGTGCCGAGCAAACAACGACCCGCCCAGAAACACTAAATCAACACGAGATGTCGACTCTCCCGCCTTTACGGCTAAAAAAACAACATGGAAAACTTTTTACCTGAGAGGTGAAAACGGAAACGAGCCGATTTCAACATTTTATTGCAATCTTCATCAAACTACATCAGTTTGCTGCTTCCTCCTTTTCCTGATCATTAGATCCTAAATCACCTGATCACGAAACACTTTGATGATTAAATCAGACAAAAGACTAAAGAGGTTTAGGGTAAAGTTCAACACATCTGATAACAGATTTGTAAAAATAATGATCAAAGAAGCCAAGAAAGGATGTTTAGAATCCTGATGGAACGAGTTAATATGTTTATTTATTTATTTAGAGTCATGAGACACCAGCTTGGTCTTGCTGTGATCGATTCAGTCAGAAGATAAATCACTGAGCAACACGTCCAGCTATCATGATGACATGTTAGGTTAAACCGGATGGAGCAGAAGAACCAGTCACGTCTGCACCGTAATCTCATTATCCTGAGAAAACAAGCCATTTGTTTTATTTCTGACAACAAGAAACTGGTGCGATAATCCTGCTCGAGATGATCGCATCAACATCCAGCTGGACTCTGGTTCTGTTACTAAGGACAAAAACCATCTGAATATGTAATAAAGAACCAATCATTCATGTAGATCCAGCTTCTACATATCAAAGAAAACACAAAGTTAAAATATCACATCTGAACATTTAAGAAAGTCGTTTAGACGCTGAGATCCAACAAGTCCAAAATGAGGAGGAGGAGCACAGCAGGAGGTATAAAAACCACCCGAGTCAACAAAAACCTGATGACTTCCTGGTTCTCTGCTCACCTCCTCCATCCCTTAGCTCCTCCTTTCTGACCCTGGAAACATCACTTCATCCTCCTACTGGTCGTTTCTCCTCATTTCCTATAAAAACCTAAACTGAGTGAGTGAGTGAGTGAGTGAGTGAGTGAGTGAGTGAGTGAGTGAGTGAGTGAGTGAGTGAGTGAGTGAGTGAGTCACACGACTCTACCACTGACTCTGTTTGCTCTGCAACGTTGATGTTTTATCTCCACCAATAACACAAGCCTGGAGGAGTTCTGCTGTGTGGTGGAGTTGCTAATGCTAACGGTTAGCTTCTACTAGCCCAGACATTCTCTGCTGTTTCCTGGACGCTAAACCAACAACAGCCTTCCCCGTCGTGAGTCAAGATGGGTGAGTCCATGAATGTTCAGTGACAGTGTGATGTAGATCTGTCAGGATTTTCTAATCCTAGAGTTTCACCTAGAGTCTATTTTCTATCAGAAGCTGATGCAGGAGATAGGTGGAGGAGACTATTTTCATGTTCAGCCTGCAGGAAAAACTCAGAGTGACCCGTTAGAATCAGAAATAATCATTAAAACATGGTTCCACACCTATAATGCATTAATTTTAAACACCTTTTTGCACCCGTTTGTTTTCATTTTTCAGCACAAAATCCTCAAAATCCAATTAAAACCATAAACATGTTAACGTTTTCCATCAAACACTTTTCATTTTGTTCAGATTAAATTAAAGTCCCAGTTCTAGTTCTAACCCCCCAGCATTAGGTCTGTTGAACATGTGGATCCAGAGGTTTCACCGCGTGAACCAAGTATCATTACAGAGAGGGAGGGAGGGAGGGAGGGAGAGAGAGAGAGAGAGCATCAGCTGATGACTCATCTTCTGCCTGCAGCTCAACACCAACAGCTGATTCAGACCTAATTCTCGCTCCACAGTCGACTGTAAACATTCTGCTTCTTGTCACAAACAACAACAACAAACAGAGTCTCGAGTCCCAGCCGGGTTCAGGTTTCAGGTTCTGGGTTTCTGGAGGATTCCCACCCAGAAACTTTTCTCACTCTGTTAATTTGATCTCACTTTCAGACCAGTGAGCCAGAAGAGGCGTTATTTCCTCGCTGCTGGTTTGAACCAGATAAAAATGAAGCTAAATGTTTGGTTTTATTGGTTTAAATTAATCTGAAGCTTATTTATAGTTTAGATGACAAGTTTGACATCATCACACCTGAATGGTGATGAGGCAGATCGCTGCAATAAACCTTTTATCTATTTAGTTCCTTTTTAAAACAGATTTTTAATTATGTTACTGAACAGAAACAAGAAGCCTGTTTATTATGTAAAAACACCAAACCCCAAAATACTTTTACAAATGAAAGAATTTGGGGTTCTTTTATAAATTTGGAGCAAATTTTAGGCTTTAGCTGTTAGATTAACTCAGAATATTATTGAAGCTTTAAAATCAGGTTCCTGAAAATGGAGTAAAAATATCTACATATATAAATCAGGTACCATAACGTCCAGAACGCAGATCAGAACCACCTGAACGATCTCAGAAATTTTCAGCCCAATACCACCATCTTTTATGCAGAAAATCAATTAAAGCTTTATTTAAAGCCATGCTATGCAACTTTTTCATGTTTAAATCATGTTCTTGAGCCAGTTTGAGCTAAAATGACCTTTACAGGGTTAATGATGTTACTCAGACCCCCACCGCCCTCTGTGGCCAGAATACCACACTTGCAACTTCAGAGTGGCGGTCCGGTCCCTGTTGGACTTAGTAAAGTGGAGCTGACATGCCTGGTGCTGCAGTCTGCTTCCAGCATGTTTCCTGCATGTTTTAGATCATGAACACAGTTAGATTAAGGCGTTAAAAAGACCAACGCACAGCCAGGAGATAAGTTTCACTTTTGGTTTCACTAACGGACACTAGGGGGTGCTAAAAGCAAGACAAAACTGCAAGGTGTGCCTTTAATCAACAGGTCAGAGGTCATGTCTAACTAGAAAACACAAATAAACGAAGGTTATTAACTTCTGATCGATTCAATCTAAACACGAACAGCAAAACTGATTCAATTAAAGTTTAATTAAACAAGAATAATCAGAACACTATTTTTTTCTAATCCAGTGCATGTACACATGTATTTTATATATTATAAATACTGCTAAATAAATCATTTTCACCTGGATCAGAAGCTGATTTGATGTTATTTTAGATGGATGATGCTGCACTTCCACTCCTGACCAGCAGGGCAGCGGACAGAACACAACCCTGCTGAGCAGCAGGAACGTCAGCAGAAGAAGAGTCTGTTCCTCAAGGACAACGGAGGGAAAAGCTGCTTAAAATAAACGACTCTCAGTTTGATGTGATCAAAATCTTGTTTTGAATAAATCCTTCATTAACTTCTTGAATCTCAAGGTGGTTCCTCTGATTTAGAGCTGCTGTTTATCAGAGCCGTCCCTGAAATTGAATTTAATTTTTCACCTGATTTGAAGTTCTGCAGCATTTTCTCCTGCAAATATCAACATTAGATAATATTTCAGGCATGAGAGGTTTTATTTTCTGTTCCATCTCAGGTGGAATGGAGGCAGCTCCTCTCCAGCATTTAGACTGGTCCCTGCTGGGATGATGAGCTGGTCTCCTCCTCTGCTGCAGCAGGAGAGGTCGTGTTAAGATTAAGGAAACAGCTTTTGTTGGCCCTGATGTTGATGTGGAGCCGAGAGGTAGATCAGAGACAGTAGGCGGAGCCACATCTACGTCATCACAACGCTCAGGTGGATTTATGAGGTTACTGGAGGGCATACGAGGTGAGAGTCTGAGATCAAACTTTATCTCGTTTCAGCAGCTTCCCAGTCTGAAGCAAGTTTTATTCCAGACAGGAAAACAGGATGACATTTTCATTTATGACTTGAACAGTTGGAAACACTGATTGTGTTTCTGTACAGACCACAGCACATCAGAGGGGAGAATTTTGTCTAACTGGTGAAATTTTTATTTTTTTTTTTTATTTATTCTTTATTTAACCAGGAAGGTCCCATTGAGATTAAAAACCTCATTTTCAAGGGAGTCCTGGCCAAGAGGCAGCAAGAGTTACAGTTACAACATATATATATATATATTTTCCAGTTACACAGACATGTTATGTACAGAATTACAGAAGGCAATTACAACACAGGGTATCTCTCTCAAGGGCTCTCAGTCTGGTTTTAAATGTATTCAAGGAGATGAGCTCGGTTAGTTTCCAGTTTTCCTGCAGCCTGTTCCATGCAGAAGGAGCAGAGTGAACAAAAGCCCTTTTACCCAGTTCAGTGCGAGCAAACGGAACACAGAGTAACAACTGATCGTTTGCACGCAGACTGTGAGAAGTTATACTTCTCCGTGAGATTAAGTTACAGATGTAGTTGGGTAGTAATCCAAGCATGGAAATGAAGCGGCAGAGAAAAGATGAATAGCTCACATTACAGAGCAGCTGTTTAAAAGGCAAAAGGACCTTCAGTGGAGGTGATGATGAAGGTGAGAGGAAGCAGAAAGACTGATTAAAACAATAACTGTGTCCTGAGTAAAAGTTAATTATCCCTTCTGCTCAACGGAGAACGAAAACCTGAAACATGCACTCGCGAGGTCTTTGTTTAATGTGTTCTGCAGCTTCTCCGTTTCACCGATTCAATAAATCTTCTGATAGAAAAAAAATATAACTTTTTTATGTTTCCTGCATTTTTTATTTAATCAGCAGAAGAAAACAAATCATCTAAAACTCAGCAGCTGCCTGAAACTCCTCACGTCCTTCACCCGCGACGGTAGAGTCCGGCTCTTCAGGGACCTCGACAGAACGTTCCAACCGCTCCCTTCTAGGTGACTGAAGTTTAAGGTGTTAAAAGCCCAGTTAGGATTATGGGATGGCTGCTGCCGTTTCTGCCTCGGAGATGAAACTCTGAGATCAGACCAGACGGTTGCTGAAGCTCCATCTGAAGCTGCAGCACTATTAAACTACAGGAGCCCTGGAGGGCCACTATCCTGCAGGTTTTAGATGTTTTTCTGCTCCAGCACACCTGATCTGAATCAGCAGGTGCTTTACGGCCTTCTGCAGAGCTATTCTGGCGCGTGGCAGAAGGAAAACGTTAGCTCCTGAGTCTGACACAACAGTCACCACAAACTGATGAATTTCAGACCTGCAGTCGTGTTTGGACATAATTAATCGGTCGTCTCTCGTTAACTCTAGAAGCTTTGTTAGTTTGTTATTTCTGTTCTGCAGCAGGTCTGAAGAATCCTGCAGGGATTTCTGCATCCACCAAACAAAAAACAGACATTTTTAGCAATCACATTTTACAAATCCTCAGGGAGCAGAAACATGAACTTTCCTCATTTTTCTGTCCTTTTTATATACACCCCCCCTCCTCGGGTTGGTCTATTGTCTCCTCTGGACAAAAGCAGGATGAGAACAAAAGTCTTTCTGTCTCAGAGACACAGCAGATGATGTCAACATTGGAGGTGTGGTGGGGGAGGGGCTTTGGTGTGTGTGTTGAATAAATGAGGTGGTTTGAGTTGTGGGACATCATGTCTTTGACAGGAAGGAAAGTCAAGAGAGCCTCAGGGAGGCTGAAATATAAAAAATTCTGTCCAACATTTTTTAATAAACTTGGAACAAATACTTTTTTAAACACGACTTCAGGTTAGGAAAGTCTTTGAACTTCATAAAGAGTCGGAGGAGCCTTTAATCTTTTGACTGAAACGCTTCTCTAAAGATCAGAGCTAGACAAACCAAGCTGGAAGTGGTGTCATACGTCTGCAGGCTGCAAGGAATTATGGGAAGTGAAAGCAGGAAGTGGATCAGCTTAACGGAGACTGAGAGGATGTCGACTTAAAAACTAGAATCAGGAGTCTGAGGAAACATCTTCAAGAGTAGAAAAAAGTCCAACTTTAGCTCAAAATGAAGGATAATCAGTTCATATGTAAAGTTATGTGAAGCTGTTGGTAAAAAAAAATAAAAACCAAAAAGCCAGACAGAGATTTTGAAGCTAAAATCTTCCTGTTAAAGGAGATTGGTTCAGTTATTTACAATCAGTAAAAATACAAACACAACATAATATTCTACTGATCAATGCTCTGATGCCAGTGTGTTACGGCCCTGGGCCGTAACACACTGGCATCTAACACATAGAATGTAATCTAACACATAGAATGTAATGAAGTACAAGTATTTTGATACTGTACTTAAGTGCACATTTTCTGTATCTGACTTTAATTAAAGCTGTTATGGTGAATCTACAGAATAAGGTTTTGAACACGGTGACGGAACACTCCCCCCTCCCCTCGGGTATCATACCTGGATCCACATCCACCGGAACCAGAACCCACATTTCCAGAGGAAACGAGATAGCTCTAAACACCAGTCTCCGTTTTCTAGGTCCAAACATCCTTTGTTGTCCGTGACTTCAAATGGTGTTTTTCTTTTTGGGACTCTGGTGGTTTGTCCTAAAGTTGAAGTGGTAGCAGCCGGCTGTTTCTCCTTCTCTGATATTATTGAGCGGAATGGAATGAGTGGAGGACCCAGGGAAGTGCGGTGGTTCGGTGAGACCGACAACCGGATGGTCCAGTGGTTGGTTTTGGTCTGAAACGTGTTATTGGTGGAGGTTTTTATTTTTTCTATTTTTTATCTCCACAATACATTATAGCTATACGATGTTAGAACGTTGTTAAGAGGCATGAAAAAATGTTTTAAGCTAACTTGTTTTCCAAATTTGCTACTGCAGCTTTAAGTAATTTTGAGTCTTTTTATTTTTACTCTGATACATTTTGTAAAAGGTTTCAAAAGGAAAAGTAATTTGCATTTTCTCACCAACCCCCAATGGTCCAATGGAGACTGGCACCACCACAGACATATATACGTAGACGCCTCGCTGCCTATAGGAGCTGCAGTAGTGGCCGGCCGCCATCTTTGATGGGTCTCCATTCGACCCCAGTGCATTAATTTCTACTGAGGAAGGTGCTTACCCAGGTAAAAAACACATTTTATCAAGTTTTTTCATAAAATCATACATATGGTATGGCATGATAATTAAAATATTAATATAATTAAACAAAATAAATTTAAATATAAAGTCCCATCAGGTAGGGTAGAAAAGTCAATAGTAATCCCCCGTGATCTGTTTTCAATAGTTGTTGCAACCATAGGCTGCACAAAAACGGGCATAGCTGCTCACCATGCGTTGACTTTGGAGAGTGAGGAGACCCACCCAATATGGCGGTGACACCGTTAAGTTCTCCAGCGCGTGGTGCAATAGGGCGTCTACGTATTCATGTCTATGGGCAGCACACTCCCTCGTTTATGCCGGACTACAGTTCCAAAGGTAATATGTATTTTTTCACCATTGTTTTTACTTCTTCCACCACTGTCTGATTCTACCAACAATGCATTCATGTGCTTTTCTTTATAAAACCCCATTTTATTAGTTTCACTTTTTATGTAGTGATTTTGTTTCATCAGTTAAATTTTTTTCTTCCAGCTAAAAGAACCGATCATCACACGCACGAACTTCCTCTCAGATGCTCCGCTCCACTGGTCCAGTTTTCCTCTGCAAAACCTTTGGATCTGCATTTCCTCTCCTGACCTTTAGCTAACGTTGGAATCCAGTCTGGACCCGTGTGGTCCTGAACCCGGACCGGTCCGACCTGCAGCAGGAACCAGGATGACGGAGAGCTGCAGGTACCAGCAGCCATTCCGCTGAAGCAAACAGGCTGTTTAATGGTGTAATAACATTATGTGCTGTAATGGCCATCAAAGGGGACATTATCCTACAGTGGGCGAGCCCCCCCCCCAGTATAATAAAGGTAATCTGAGTCAGAATGAAGCCTGACAGCCTCTGCAACACCAATGAAAGCCACAACAAAACACTTTTCAGCCTCGAGCCGAGTCTGATTGGCTCCATTCTTCTCCGATGTGGCGCTACATTCAGCCGTCCTCGGGACTCGATCGGGTTACAGTAACTGCTGCAGACAGAAACATTAACTACAGTATTCCCATTTCATCTGAATGCTGCCGGTTTGCTTCCAACGGATAAAACCTTCATTCAGGAAAGCTGCTCTACTGGAACATAAACCATAAAAGAGAATAAGAGCTGGGTCGTTTCTAAAGCAAACACACCTAAAACACCTTTACAGAGATCTCCTTTGTGTTTAGCATCTGAATGGCTGCTGTGGAGGACCAACACAAGCAGGAAGGATCATCTGCACCAGCAGCTCTAAGCAAATCAAACATGTAGAAAAAATCTGACTCCGAGGATTAAAACTTCACTTTAAACCAGTTTCAATGATTCAAACACGAGAACTGGGTCAAGATGACTTCCCACCCCTTCTGCAACAATACCATCCACAGGTCGGGTCATGTGACCCGCTCAAACAGCTGGAGGACTTCTCACCTGAGCTCACAGACATTCCTCAGGTGTCAGTCACACCTTAAGCCTCCATGAAACCAGACGGTCGTCAGGGTCAGAGAACAACAACCCAGGTCCTGCACAACCAGCCTGAGCTAAAAACAAATCCACTGGGTGTAAAACACGAGGAGTAAACTAAAAATAACACGTTTAGGAATTTATCAGCCTCACAATCTACCTAAAGCTGTAATCAGCTGCTTATCAGAGCAACCAGATCTGATTCTGTTGCAACCCAGAATGTTCACGTTAGAGACAAAAAACAATCATCAGCTGATTGTTTGACTGACAGGTTGGATTTAAATGAAGTCATTTGCAGTTGATTAACCATCCGGACACGTAAACAGAGTTTGCTCCTCGCTAATCTTTTAAGGTGCATCAGCAGGAATGTTTGCACATCCCAGTCGTCGGATCACGAGACAAACAGATGCTGATCAGTGCAAACAGAGAGGATCAGTTTGTTTGCTGGAGGATAAATCTGAAACCTCGAGCTAAAAAAAGAATCCCAAACACCGTCACACGTCTGATTGTTTCTTAAGTTAGGGCGTGGTGGAGGATCCGTCCACCGCCCGACACCCAAAACAAGTTCTGCTGTCGGAGGAACGTTCCTCCTGAGCCACAGCTGCTGACCTGGAGTCAGAACAGCAGAGAAACAGCTGATGGAGAACAGGCCCACATACCAGACTGAGAGGCTGAGAATTTGTTACATAGATACGTTCCATTTTATTTTATTATTTCTATATATATATATATATACACAGGAAAATGTGAAAAAGATCAAATATTTTCAGCTTTTTAATTTATTAGACATACTGTGCAGCACTAATGAGTCACAAAGACTTATAAATTATTCTGGCTCTAAACTGATTTAAAGGAAAAAGAGCAGAACTGGTCCTTTTAGACCATAAAGGCAGCAGATCCCTGCTGCATGGAAGACCAAACAGCACCAGAACTATCCCCATCAGCAGCAACACGCGTGAAAAGATGCAGCTTCGTTTCATTTCACCATCTCTAGATCTTCTGGATCCATAAATGATTTTAGTGTCTGAACGTCACAACGTCTGACAAAATAAAGAAATGATCATATCTGACACTCGGGAGGGATATTAAGCTTCGGTTCCACTGATGGGTCAACGTGGGTCGGTGTGGGTCTGTGATTTCAGGACATTGTTTCGATCAGACTAATTAATTATGAAGGTTTCCTGTTATGAAATGCTTTAATATGGGTTTTATATATGTATGTTTATGGGGTTTGACCTAATATTCTGCTTTATTTCAAAAAACTTCTAACAAGGAGTGCTTCCTGGACTCAACATAAGTTTGTCTGAGGTGCTCTTTGGATGGGAAGATTAAGTCGAAGATACAAAAAAGAAACTCCAAGGCACTCTCAAATGGAGAACGTTAAAAAGCCTTTATTGTAATGGCTAGGTCACAATAAAGGCTTTTTAACTTTCTCCATTTGAGAGTGCCTTGGAGTTTCTTTTTTGTATATTCTGCTTTATTTGTTTGAAAAGTACATTGATTTGCATTTAAAAGCCTTAAGTTTGGCTTCATAGCAACAGCTAATTGGTAATATTTCCAGTAACTTAAAGGGATATTCCACCCCTAAGTGAAATTTAGCCTGTTGCCATATTCCCTAGAGTTAGATCAGTGGGAAAAAGACATTTTGTAACCAGCCCAGTCATTCTCCTAATCTGGCAGTATTCTGTTAGCTTTAGCTTAGCATAATAGCATATTAAGTAGATGGTAACAGCAAGCATTTAGTGTGAAAAAGTAATAAAATGTACTCAATAATGATCCTAAATTTTCCTGGTGACCTCAATAATCATACCGACTGCAAATGAACAAAATAAAAAGGAACATGAAGGAATTACAGGAGACTTATTTAGACTTATAATATGATGACAAAGCACCGCTGTAAGCCACTGCTCCAAGGCAAAAAGGACAGGATGCAGCAGCATATTTTAATCAACTTACTGTTCCTTCATAAAACTGTACCAGGTAGCAGCCTATAGGCACACATTTATGTTTATGGAAGTAGGTGTCTTTGAATTTGAATTATTAAATTGCTAACTGTTACCATTCACTTACATTGTTTATGCTAAGCTAAAGCTAACAGAATACTGCCAGATTAAGTGAATTTCTGAGCTAATAACAAAATGCTTTTCCCCCTCTTATCTAACTCTGGGAAATATTACCACAGACAATTTTTCACTTAGGGGTGGAATATCCCTCTAATGCAAGAGCTTATTAGCATCAGCTGTTTTATGCTAACAGCTGTCAGCAAGGCTAACGTATCACAACAGTCACCATTTAAAGAGTGAGTCACACCATGAGTGGAGACTTCACCCACACTTCCTTTTAGAAAAATGCTCCTAAAGGAGGCGTCGCCTGGCGGACCGAGAGAGCGGCACTGAGGTAGGGATTGACAGCACTCCTCTCAACCCCCACCCCACCGCGCACGCTCTGAGATTCTCAGTTGGAAAAACGAGTCGTTAACAAGCGCACGCATACACAGCAGACTCCCGCTCAGGAGAACGAGCAGACAGAAACCGCAGCAGGCTGGAGGATTTCCTGTTCACCGTGATCACTAGAAGAAAGGGGGCAGGACGTTTTATTTTAAGGAGGCGAGCGGCTCCGAGCCTTAACGTTTCAGGAGGCTCATGAGCTGGAGTCCAGTGCAGCGCAGCCACATAGTACGGTAGAGACGTCACGCTGCAGCTCTACAGCCATCAGCTGTGGCTGATTCTAGATCAGTGTGCAGCAGTTTTAACCTGAAGATGGAGATATAATTACGGTTTTGGGCTGAAATATTAAATTTGAACTAAGTTGCACTAAACTGCCAAAATAATGACTTCACATGTGTACAGCACAATTAGACACTCATGTCAATGTCAACTTTATTTATAAAGCACATTTCCTGCAGCGCAAGCCGCCCCAAAGTGCAGGACAACAATATAAAAGCAGGATTACAAACAGAAAATATAAAAATAGATGGTACTATAGTAAAAAAAATCTATACAGGTTATCAGTAACAATGCTGATTTAGGTGTTACTCGCTCTTTAACGTAAATGTAGAAATAAACTCATAATGGAGTTGTGTTAGCAGAACGAAGCTAAAGATCACCACATGAACAGCTCAGCGTGTCACATCAAAAACGGTCCGGATGGAAACAAACAGTCTTCAAGCTGCTCTTTTTGAGTTCTCATGAGAAACTCGACTCAGTATTTGTATTTATCACATTTTTCTGCGTTTTTAACCCATTTGAGTCATGAGAGGAAATCCTGTTACATTTTACTCATTTTATCTCTAAACTCTCTAGAATCAGGTAAACAAGATGCTTAATAATTATTAAAAACTGTGGATTCTGCACCAAAACTCCTGAACACCCACCCACTTCACACCTGTCCACCTGCCAGCGCGCGCACGAACGCACACGCAGCTCCGCTTGGCTCACGCGCACAAACACAGACAGACACGGAAGAGTCCACGACAGAACCCGGTTCCTGGATTACCTCCTCATATTTACATTTTATATAATCTGATTAAAAACCGGCAGCGAAGAGACTTCCGGTGTCCACTTACAGCCTTATGTCACCAACGAGTAAACAAATAAATAAACAAACAACACGTTTTTAAACCAACAATCTTTAAATAAAAGTAAACAGAGATGCAAGCGGAAGTGATCTAATTAACATTAATGATTTACCTGCTGCTGCTGATGAGGTCATTCAGGAAACAGGAAAAGTTGGAATTTTGACACAAAAACAAAGTTCAAACAAACATGAAAGGATTCAGGTGGAGTTCAGTAATCCTCTCCTCGCCGCAGCAGAACGGAACGGTCCGCTGCAGAAAACCTGCAGGAAACACGAAACTACCTGCTGCAGGTAGTTTACAGGCCACGCCCCCGGTTAGTCCTGCCTGCCTGCACGCACACACCTGCTGCTGCTCACCTGCGTCCTCTGCGTCACATGCGTCCCGCTCCAACGCCTCCAACCCGGAATAAAGTAACTCAACATCCTAAATTAACTTTATTTATAATAATATAGAAACTTTTGAGCTTTCAGCATTTTTAAAGTTTACTTTATTCGTTAAGTTGGAGTGAAGAGTTTGAAATGGAATGCGGCCTGGCTGGAAATCATAAAAAGATAAAAGTCCTGCTGGGAATTATTAACAGAATAGGATGGATGGATGGATGGATGGATGGATGGATGGATGGATGGATGGATGGATGGATGGATGGATGGATGGATGGATGGATGGATGGATGGATGGATGGATGGATGGGTGGGTGGGTGGATGGATGGATGATGGATGATGGATGGATGGATGGATGGATGGATGGACTTAAATCTGGTCTTAAATCAAATGAAATAAACTTTCAGAAGAAATAAATTAATAGAGGATTTAAATAAAATGAGATGTTTAGGTAACTTAGAATTAATAGGTGACTGGAGTTCTGTTTCTCCTGAGCGTTGAAAAGTCCAAACAGATCCACAAACATTCCCATACCAGACGTGTTCCCATCAGCAGACACAACAGATCAATACCTCGTCTGGATCTGAGATCTCTCACACGAGTGTGGCTCATTTGCATATCTGTGAATCAGCCAGCGCTCAGATTAGTGCAGCAGCTCTGGCTCCATACGCTCATGTTTGTAGGATGATTACGTAAGGATGTGTAGGTCCAAAACCAGCTTTGGCAGGAAATTACATAACGTGCTGTCTCTGGTGCTTTTAACAGACGAGATGTCCTCCCAAACAACATCATGCTTTTATAGGAAAGAATAAATGACTATTTAACGGTGAAAACCTTAAGGAACTCACACACCACCTCTCCCTGTGGAGCTAAAGTTGTTTTGGTCAAATCCTAAAAAATGACCTTTTGTGTGATCCATCACAGCTCAGAGTGGGACATGAACGACTTTCAGCTACTAAAGCCGGAAATTTTACCTCAATACCTGCAAACCCGACTGAGTTAGAGACTTTGTTATGTCTGGGGATGCCGATCAGCCGCAGCGGCCATCTTGAATCAGTTAATCAGTTGTAATCATTCCCTGTTTTTATTGGAATCTGTGCAGTTAACACACACGCACACACACACACATGCACACGCAAACACACACACACACACACTTCATTGGCTGTTAATAAACCATAACGAGGATTATTCATGACCGTTGGTCTTTGTCTTCAGAAACTAGTGCTAACTGTTAAACTTGACCAGGTGAGGATATAATTATTATTACCTGTTAACGTTGATAACGTCAACCTGAATCGTGGAAGCTGTTGTAAGAGAAGAACAATGAAACTCTAATTTTACAGTTTAATAGTCATTCAGTCTATGCTGGGTTGGTTAATTACAGATGTTTACAGATGCTAGGACACATTTCTCAATACTTGGGTCACGTTTGCAAAACTCTTCACACAGTGAGCACAACAGAAGTCTATGTGGGCTAAACTGAGGATCAATTATCATTGTTTTGGCACAAAATGCATTCAATGACTACATCTCTCAAATGTCATGAATTCTTTTCTCACTCAGACACAACAACTGCCACAACTCTTTGTACCAACAGGCCATTTTGCACGTGCTTACATACAAAACTGTTAAACTTATGTTCAAAACAATAACATGATGCAAAACTGAATAAGAGCAAAGTTCAACAGCAGTATTTTATTGTAACATATTTTAAATCTAAAAATGCAGTTTAACCAGCCACAGCTGATTCTCATAGATGAACATCTGCAGGTGTTATTCTTTCTATTTCATTACAAAAGGAGACAACTGCTGAATAGGTTTGTATTGTGATGTAAACATGGACCCAGCCAGAATAGAGAAGTGGCTGAAAGAGGAAGAAGAGAGGCTGGAGAGGGCGAGGAATACGTATGCGTGGTGGAAGAAGAATACGAGGAAGATCAAGAGCTGTAGTCTCACATGAGATCAGAGCTACTGATCATGTAGTACAGGGGTTCCCTTTTTTTTCCTTTACTATAAGGACCCCCTTGCCCATGTCCAAGACAAGCCAGGACCCCCAAACCCAACTTCTTCACACATAAACACATTACTGTAAATGTGATCATTTACTAACTTTCTACAGATGTGACAGGGTGAGCATGCCGTCACTGTATCCCGATTGATCATGCGCCTGGGCTGCTTGGCCACAGGGATATCCCTTTGGCTGACTGGTTAACGCACATGACTCTCAGCTGGGGGTCTGAGGTTCAAATCCTGCCCAGGACCTTGTTTGTCCACCTTGCCACACAGACATACAGAGTTATAGTTTTTATATGGAGTTCTGATTATACTGTAGGGTGTGTTATTGGGGTTTTATAAATGTCATTTGTACAAATAAAATCTAGCTAACCTCACAACCTCAGCAAAGACAAAATTGTGGGGACCCCCTGCAATTTGGGAACCCCTGATGTAGTACATCCTGGTCTCTCAATGAGAGAGGCTGGTCAGAGCGTGCAGCCAAATCTGCAACACTCTACAGTGGCATCTATTGTTAGAGTTGTCCGGAAAACCTTGTATTCTTGTATTTTGGAATTACGTAGTGCAAAAAATAAATAAATAAATAAATAAACAACATAAAACATTGACAAATTCTGCATCACATCTGATTCATTCCAGTAACATATATTGCAGTTATAAACAGAGATGTGTCCTTGTTCAGAAAATGTAAAGCTACATGTTGTTGGTGTTTTTTAGGTCATTGTTTCATGGGTGACAGAGTGTGTTTGTTGGCTGTCAACCTTTGCTAGTGTTCTGGAACAATGAGTTGATTTGAGACCTGAATGAAGTGTTTTGGTAGCTGTAGTGCATTTTGAATGTGAAATGAACTGATTTGCCAAGCTGAAAGTCAGTTAGGAGAACTGTGGGAAGAGTTTTGCTAAAGTGACCTAAGTATAGAATAGAATAGAATAGAATAGAATAGAATAGAATAGAATAGAATAGAATAGAATAGAATAGACTTTATTGATCCCACAGTGGGGAAATTCACTTGTCACAGCAGCACCATCACTCAAAGGGTAATTAGAAGAAAGATAAAAACAAGGATACATGTATATACGTGTATTGAGAAATGTGTCCTAGCGTCTGTAAAAACTGTAATAAATGGATGTTAAACAAATAAAAACCTGAATAAAAGAGTCTGACTGACTTCAGAACTTTGAGTAAACCTGACTGAACACGCTGGCTTCACACTCGTAACACACTGACCTCCTCACCTTTCCACCTCAATGCCCCAAAAGCCTTTTGTTCTCTCCAGCAAACCAATGACAGGACCATTGTTCCCCTGTCAACCAATCAGAGCTCCTGTTGTGGCTCAAACCGACCAATCAGAGCACGGAGTGCTCCTCAAACGCTCCAATCAGCTGGCAGATCCCGCTGCTGCTTCTCTTTTGTTCAAACATGCACTTCGCCTGTGTGTGTGTGTGTGTGTGTGTGTGTGTGTGTGTGTGTGTGTGTGTGTGTGTGTGTGTGTGTGAACATGTGAGTGTACATGCATGCATGTGTGAGTGTGTGTGAGTGCATGTGTGCGTGCATGTTAAAGTTAAAGTCCCAAGTCATCATCACACACTGGTGAAATTACATCTCCGCATTTGACCCATCCCCATGGTGGGGAGCGGTGTGTGTGTAAGTGCCTTCATGTGTGTGGGTGTGTGAGTGCGTGTGTGTGCGCATGTGTGTGAGTGAGTGAGTGTGTGTGTTTGTGTGAGTGCATGTGTGTGTGCATGCATGTGTGAGTGCGTGCATGTGTGTGTGTGTGAGTGAGTGTGTGTATGTGTGCGTGCATGTGTGTGTAAGTGCGTTCATGTGTGTGGGTGTGTGTGTGTGCGTGTGTGCGTGCATTTGTGAGTACATATGTGTGAGTGTGTGTGTGTGTGTGTGCGTGTGTGTGAGGGTGTGTGTGTGCGTATGCATGTGTGAGTGCATGTGTGTGTGTGTGTGTGTGTGTGTGAGTGACCTTTGCTATTACATCAGTTCCAACCTTTTAAAAGGCAGCGAGTGGGAGCGTTCCCAGCTTTTATCCGACCCTCTAACAGGACAGAAAGGGTCAGACGTCCTGTTTTTGTTGTTCTTGTTGCTTCTTTCTGACATTTTCACTCAGCAGACATGAAACACGGAGAGCAGGAATTAGGATGTGACTCCTGACCACGCTCAGTGGCGTTTATCAGACTTAACTCTTAAAGGTGACAACAAGCTGCTGTTTCATTCTAATAAAGTCTGAACCACGGGTCTGCAGCAGGAAGTACCCTCACGCAGGCTGAAGGCTGGTTCTACTGGGAAATTTCCGGTGATGAACTTTTTAAAGTGGAAAGAAACCATATAAAAATCTTTGAAATCACAAAACAAAACCATCCCAGTTCAACGTTAGGTGATTCACTCTTATTTTGATCTGTTTACATGTTGAGTCACAGAACCCAGAACGTTACTTCACCACTGATCTTCTGTCTCCTTAAACAAGAGTCTCCAAAGTTGGACTGAACATCCTTTCTGTCCTGCATCAAGCTGCTCATCAGGAGACCATCTCATGAACGATGCAGATTTGCACATTCTGCAGTGGCAGATCTAGAGTTTATCTGAGTATGGGGCCATATGCTCCCATCCCGAAGATGTTCAATTTACTTTGTGCTTTAAGAACTAGTATTTTCAACAGATTTGGGGCATGAGTTATTTATGACCAGCTTCATTCTCTAAAGATTCACAGCAGATTGGTTTATCGCCTCGTGATGGTTCTGCTGGGTTAGAACGTCTGACAGCTGCAGGAGAAACATCAACAGCTCATGGGCATCCTGACTTAAAAAATGAAAACCCCAAATTTTAGCTTAAGGATGAAGATGAGTGTGAACATCAGCCTCCATCCCTGCGATTTAGTCTGAGGACTCAAAGTCTGTATTGAAGTCAACACTGTCCTTAAGTTCTGCAGACTCATGTTGATTAATGAATCAGGTGTGTTGAGAGGATGTTAAACATGCAGGATGGTGGTCCTCCACTGTTGCATATGACTTCAGGCTCTATCTCCATCCTGATAGAGGACGCCTTCATCACTCAGACGTGTGGAAACCTGCAGGAGTGTTTGTTTCTCCGGAGGGAGGAAAACCAAAGAGGATGCTTCTGAGAGAAATCCTGCAGAGTTGAGTCAAATCAAGGGATGAGATTATTGAGAGGGAGACTAATGGAGTGTGTGTGTGTGGGGGGGGAGTAATCTGCTGGGGGCTGCAGTGCAGCGAAGGTCGGACTGTTGTCTGGTGACTGTCTGCAGACACCTCATGTGCTCCAGTCCAGACAGAAACAAACATCTCTCATCCTAGAATTCAAAAAATGAAACAAATAAAGCAAGAAATGAGATTTTTAAAAAATCATCAGGAGAGGATGAGGAGAAAAGGAGGAGAAGGCATCTGAATGACAAATGAGTCGCTGAGAAGAAGGAGACGTTACATAATGTTTCAGCTGCGTCCTGTCTGCTGTCTCCGTCGCCCCCTGCTGGTCACTATTAGTCACTACAGCTGGGAATTTTCTCTTCAGGAGTCCGACAGCAGATTCAGCAGGAGGTGCATGGGGGGGGGGGGGGGGGGGGGGGGGGGGGGGGGGGGGGTGCAGGAGGCTCCAGAGTCCTCCAGGCTCGTTTAAAGCTCTACATGTTGCTTTGTTCCGTGAAAACCAGCAGATGATGTTTTTCATCAGAAATCCAAGATTTTTCTGAATCAATCAGATCATTTCTGCTCCAAACTTATTTTATTCTTTTTAATGTCTGCAGAGCATGGTGACACCTCCTCCGTGCTTCAGTCTGTCTAAAACCAGCTCGTGCTTTCTTCATGAAATGTGAATTTGTTGCACTATTTGATGAAATAAGAAACATTTATTTGAAAGTTAAGGCTGCAGCACAAATGAATCCACATCAAGTCGGACTTTGATCTAAGATGCTTTGAGATAAACCTGTCAGCTTTTCTCACCTGTGGGATTAAACTCACCTGCATGGCTCTGACGTTCTTTCCCTTTAATTTGCTGCAGTTTCTTTATTGGCTCATAAATGATCGTTCAGATCAAACACTTCAAAGAGGAGCAGGATGAGCCCTGATTGGCTAAAAGTCAGACGCAGCTGATTTTATTATTTAAACAGCTTTTATATTAAAACTATCAAACATATTTATGTTGAATGAGCGTCAGCGCTTTTAAGTTTAATCTTGTTTAGATGTCTGTTGGACCCGGAACCTGCTTTGATGACCTCAGAGCGGGAAATCAGAGTTTCGCCGGAAATGACGTGTTTTAGGATTAACACTTTTATCTAAATTCCAACTGAAAATGTTTGTCCGTAACTTTCTGATCAAAATAAAATTCTAACCTGAAATTTGGCGCCACCTGCAGGCCAAACGTCTTACTGCAGGTAATTTAAATCCATAAACGTTTGAAATGAAACTTGATCTGGTTTAATTATTTATAAAACAAACAAAATAACTTTATAAATTAGACATTTAGTACGTAAATAGGCATTAATGTTTATTTCAATAATGTGGGTATTTTTGGCTATGATGTTGCCTGAAAGCAAGAAGAAAAAAAGAATATTAAATTGTACAAATTAATCAACGTTAAAGTTAGATTTTTATGTCTTCCCCTCATTGTTTCCACATATTGTGTTTAAAGTTTATTTGTATAACAATATTTTGCCATCAGGTCTCTTCAGCCTTTTCACCCTAAAGCCACTAAAATAATTCTTTCATCTTAGGCTAAATAAAAAATGTAGTTTCTTTATTTACAAAATAATGACAAAAATAATGGAAGGATCAAGACTTTTATTTGTCTGTAATGCTTTAATTAGGGTTTTGTTATGTTTCTTCTTGTAAGAATAAACTGATTTTTATAACAAAATGACAAAATATTTTGAAAAATGTTTTAGAGCGAAGCGCACAGTAAAGAGATCAAACGTAATTTAAACTTTGACCAACTCTGGAGGGGAAATGATGATAATTGTCTCATAAAGTGTAATAAAGTAATAAACTATCAGGTTGATTTTCTGACTGCAACAACCTGAATCCTCATCATCAGGACTGAGATCTAATCTGGGATTAAAAACAACAAACAGAAGAAAACAATAAATAAAAACTTTGATATTCATGTTTCTAAAATGACATCAAAGAGTTTTATCCTGATGTTTCTGCAACTGATGAATTAAAGTCAAACAAAAGCGAGATTTTTCACTTCAAATCATCAAAAGGTCAGAGGTCAGATCAAAGGCCACGGAGCCATCAGGCTCATTAACGCTCAGAACCAATCAGCTGTTTGATCTGAGCTTCAAAGTTCTGTTTAAAACCCGGATGGGTCAGAACCCAGCGCTTTGATGATGGACGGAATCAGAGTGTCGGACTTCAGCATCGAGCGCATCCTCTCCTCGCAGTTCGGCCGCCAGCTGCCTCCGGTGGCGGAGCCCGAACCGGACCGGTACCTCAGGATCGCCGACCAGTTACCCAGCATGAGGCCCCCCGCGCGGTTCCCGGATCCTGCCCCGGTACCGGGGTGCCTGCTGTCTCTAGGGATGCAATTTGGAGACGCGTGGTGCCCGTGCGCATGCGCGTTCCATCACGCAGCGCTCACCTGGTCCTACCAGAACCACGGACTTTACTTAATTCAGAACCCTGCAGGTAAGTCGGAACTTCTAGGATCAGATCCGAATCAGAAGGTGAATCAGTTTCTGATGAATCGTTTGTCTTCAGAACCAGGTGGTCAGCAGCTGGGGGGTCACACAAGTCAGCAGCAGGTCCAGTCCTGTCAGAAGGCCCGGATGAGGACGCTGTTCACCGCCTGTCAGACCCAACAGCTGGAGGCGCTGTTCAGCATCACCGACTACCCGAACCTGGAGGCTCGGGCCGAACTGGCCCGCGGTACCGGGCTGAGCGAGGAGACCGTCAGGGTGAGTCACGTGATTCTTCACACAGCTGATCGTTCTTCTTCCCAGCAGCTGGACTTTTCCTGTAATGAACTGGATCAGGAGCAAAACAAAACAGAACCTGGGAAATGCTTTATCGCTGATGGGATTCGAACCCACAACCTTTAAACAGAACATCAGCAGAATGTCTGGTCTCAGCTTTGGCTCATCCCTTTAGTTAGGAGCCTTTTGCCTGAATGATTCAGTGTTCTGGAGAATTCTGGTCTGGATGCTGTGTGTGTGTGTGTGTGTGTGTGTGTGTGTGTGTGTGTGTGTGTGTGTGTGTGTGTAAACCTGTCAGATTTCAGACCTTCAGCATCAGTTGCTGACCCAAACGGTCCACTAACTCCTCCATCTTGTTTCCAGGTTTGGTTTAAGAACCGCAGAGCCAGAAGGAAGAGGCAGCGCAGAGGTTCAAAGGTCAGATCACCCGGTCCATCAGCGCTGCTTCAGGGAAGAAGCTCTCCACCTGATTCCTCCAAACCGGGCATCGGACCATTGGATGATCAAAATCTGGCTCAGAGGCACTTCAGCAGCCCAGACTTGAGATCGGCAGATTGAAGGTGCCGATGACCTCTTGTGACCCCGTGGGCTCGGCCATGTTTACAGACACTTCTCACTTTTTCTTGTTTTGTTATTTTTTCCTGTTAAATTTATTAAAAGTCCTCAAGATTTGAAACTTCAGTCATTTGTCTTCATTTCCACCAGAAACAAACTGAGTTAAATAGGATTAGTGTTGTTTTGTCTTCTAATTTCTGCTGTTTAATAAACGTTTACAGGTTTAAAATCACGTCCTTATGCAGCTAATTTTGTTTTCTACTCTGAATCATTTTAGACAGAAATGATTTCACTCATCTCACTCTGAATTATGAACAGATTAAAGGATGACAACTTTATGTATCTGAAAAATAACAGATGTAGTCAAATCTATGATTTATCATCAGTTATCATTTATCAACATTTTTCAAAGCTCTTCAAACATCTGCTCAGAACAACAGTTTGAGATTTAAAGTTTATTTCATGGAACCTGAAGAAAGTTTTTAATGTAAAATAGAGTCTGTGGAGTCCGGTTTAAAGTGTAAATGAGGGGTTGTCCACATCAGATGGACCTGCCTGCTGTTGGGGCTGCTGGACTGGGACAGGTGCTGGAGCTGGAGGGGGTTCTGTCTCCTGAAACCAGGACTGGGAAGCTGGTGCTGACTGGTTGGATGTGATTGTGGAAACAAGAGACGTAACGGACTGCATCATCATCCCAAACAGTCTCTCCTCGTGTTCGTGCTGGGCCTTCTGCATCTTCAGCAGAACCTCTTCGTTCCTGGAGCTGCTCAGAGATCTGGAGATGGCCTCCAGCGTGCTCTCCATTCGGCTCCTGCTGTGAATGGTTTGTGTGCCACAAGAGGAAGATGGCTGCTTCCTGGAGGAGGTGGGGGACTGTGTGGATGACATCGATGTCTCCGAAGAGGCTGAGGGTGAACGGGGTTCTGGATGATCTACAAAAAAGCAGGAAACAGGCTGTTAAACTGACACGATGCTGGAGGACGAAGACAGAACAGTTCTAGTTCATGCAGATCTGGACTGCACCGCTAAAATATTCTAGAACCCCTAGAACCTTCAGATGCTGCAACCAGAAGATCCTCAGACAGAACCAGGCACACACACACACACACACACACACACACACACACACACACACACACACACACACACACACACACACAGCATCCAGAACTCTCCAGAGGAACTCTGAATCATTCAGGTAAAACACTCATAACTAAAGGGATGAGCCAAAGCTGAGACCAGAACTCCCTGAGACCAGACCAAGGCTCGGTTCGGCTCTTACCGTCACAGAGGTTCCGTTCGTCGGGCTCAAGAACCTTCACCACAACGGTGTTGACGGTAGAATTCAGAGCCTCCTCGTCCTCCCCGGTGGACTCCTGCTTGAAGTCCATGACACACGCGTCATCGCAACGGAAGGACGGCTTGTCCCCCAGGACCCGGTCCAGCTCCTCATAACACACACAGCTGGTTCGGTCTCGGTTCGACTGGCTTTTCTTTGCTCTTCTGTACAGACCTTTGAGTTGTTTGATTTTCCGCTGACACTGGCGCCACGAGCGGCTGAAGCTTCGGTCTCCCATTTTATCCGAGATTTCCTCAAACACCGACCGGTTCCGGTAGGACCCCATCAGTTTGCGCTGAACCGAACCTTCGGCCCATATGGACACCAAACACTGAGTCTCGTCCCGGTTCCATCCACGAAAATCCATCCTGATCTCTTTGTGTGTGGTTTTTTTTTCGGGTAACGGTCTCATATTGATGATGTCATCTTCTGTTGTCAGTCGCTGTAACGGTTTTTAGTCACTACCGCCCTCTGCTGGTCAGGAGTTTGGACAGTAATATAGTTATTTAAAAATTGGTCGAATTATATTATTATTATTATTATTATTATTATTATTATTATTATTATTATTATTATTATTATCATTATTATTATTATTATTATTATTATTATTATTATTATTATTATTGTTATTATTATTATTATTATTGTTGTTGTTGTTGTTATTATCATCATAGTCAGAGGTGTAAATAGAGGGTAGGTGAAATGTGTAAATGAAATGATTAATAAATAATAGAAGTATGTCACTGATTAGGCGAACCTCTGCTCTAAGTAGCACTTCCTATAAGCCCGAATTATCTTTTAAAAATCCAACATTATTAATTGTTTAGAGCCAAGGTTAAGACTTAATTACACAAACATTAGAAAAATCTAGATACATTTATAAAAAGACGTTTGTTTATGTAGTACCATCAAATCGCCACAAGAGGGAGACTATTATTCAACAGAATAAAAAAATCAAAACATTACGATTTTAACTCTAGTTTCTCTAAACAGGAAAAAGGATTGAGCTTTAATGATAGCAACACGTTGAATAGTCACATTTTCAGATTTAAAAATAAATCAGTCTTATTCATTTAAAACAAATAATCTTGGTTGGTGGAGTCAGGGTAATAGAAGTAGACTATTGTTAGGATTTACAAGTATCTTTTTAATTATTCTTATAATTTAATTTCAAACACATTTTGTGGTTTTTGTCTGTTTTCCTTCAATTTATGAGATCCTATAAATCCAAATAGGTATAATATAAAGATATGTACCAGACAAAAACTAAAGTCTCAGGAAGTTGGATGTCAGTATTCAGAATTTTATGAATGTTCTATTAACATAATTAGGGACATTTTCATCTATATTTATTTTAAAAGCCTAATATATAATCTTCAATAATTTTTTTCCACAAAATTTTGCATTCAAATATGAGACAATATGAAAGCTTTTGTTTTTGTCATTACCCTAAAAACATGATACTGATTTGAGTTCTGCCTTTTTGAGGTGCAGAAATGCAGATTATTCAGGAATCATTCCGAACAGTAAAGTAATCAGATTACAGGTGGTTTTAGCAGAACTTTGGTAAATATTTGAGTCAAATAGTCAGACAGAAGCTGTAGAAAAACATCAAATTCTTTATTATATTCATAGAGTTCATCACTGTTAGTATCAGGAGCATTTTCATGCTGATGAGAAGAAGATACACATCCAAATCAGAAATACTGAGAGAGGAGGATACAGACGGAGAGCATGCAGGGAGTATCTGTTGGGAAGAGGAGGTTCTCGCTCCTCCTGGTTCCGCTTCAGCGTTCCGTCAGGTTTTAAACACACGATTCAAACAGGAGAGACTCACACACACACACACACACACAACACAAAATAACACACACACTTAAAAAAAACTAAACAAAAAGTACACTTAGTGATTTATCAAAATATAGGCTATACACGAGTCTTCATTCATGTTGAGACAAATGAAATGGGAATGACTCCAGAACAGAACCAGAATCTGATGGTTCTGGCCCGTTGGCTAAAACACTTCTCCTTCCTGCTGACTGGATTTTTATTCACTTTCTTCTTTTCAGGCGGATGTTTATATTTTCAGCTGCTTCAGCAGAATTCATCATTTCCTTATAAAAGCATCTGGATGGAACCGGCTTAGTTTTCTCAGACGTTAAAGATTTTTATTCACTAGTTAAATTTTTCACCTGCTGCTGAAGCATCGACGCTTCTGATCGCGATGATTCGTTCCACCAGGTGGAGTTAGACAGAACCAGGGGTTTGCAACCGGCGGCTCCGGAGCCATAAGAGGCCCTCGGGTCCCTCTCAAGTGGCTCCGTGACGTCAGTTTTAGGAGCTCAAAGTTTAGCAATAAATGCATTAAAGTAAAGCAAAAGAAGGAATTATAATAAAAGGCAGGACTGCTTCTTTTAAACTATTCTTAAACACTTGTTATAAATGAGCTTCATTTACAGTTTTCTGTCATTTCAGAATCAGTTTTCGTGTTTAGTTGAAAGTTTGTTGGCTGACTCTCGTGTGTGTCAGAAACTTTTTAATATTTGGTGTTTTAATTCCAAAACCAGCAGAAAATTGATCATTTTCCACATATTTGTAGCAAATGGAAACTGGTTAGACATCAACATATAAATAGTGTATTAAGGTAATTTATCTAAAATAAAAATGAGAACATTTGAAATAAGAGACAAATTCTGCCTCTAATAAAAAAAAACAGAAACACTTTAAGTAAATAAAAGTTTTGGAATTTTGACGACATTTGAATCTAATTTTTTATCTTTGCTTTATAAAAGACGTTTAAATGTATATTTATGATTCATTTATCTTGTTTTCTGAAGATATGCAACGCCTCTTAAAAATACTGTGATTTTCTGGAGTGTGATTCTGTGTTTTTACTGAAAAGTAAAAAGTCACAGTGGGTCATAAACACAGAGATAAAGACGAACGAGATCTAAAACACGATTTTAATCCTAATGCTGATGATCTAGTTGGTTCTGTGGCTCTAAACTACGCTGCTTATTTTTAACGTAAAAGTTTTACGTCTGAACTAAACAGAAAAATACCTGAAACCATCAGAAAAGTTTTAAAATCCAACCAGCAGAAATAGAAAGTCTAGAAAGGTAATAGTACAGAACCAGTTAAACCAGTAGGAGCTAAAAGCAGCCAATGAGGTGGATGATGAACAAGGCATATTTTGTCCAAAGTGAGATTATAGTGACACCTAGTGGCCAGTCCAGAGATAACGCCACACCTCACTGCACCGCAACGTCACGTTTACTGTACGAAGATGAACTCCCAGCATCACTGTGGTCCACGAACATTAAAGCTCAGTTATGAAGGAGTCAGCTGATCCGGAGCGTCAGCATCACATGGCTACAGCTGTAACCATAGCAACACCCTAGCGGTGAGGAAACTACAGCATGTGGCTAACTTCAGCTGTTCTGGCTCTGGGAAGGTAAAACGGAGAGTCGTCTGCATATTATCACATCAGACTTCTGGTTTCTTCCTGTTTAACCAGAAACACGTCATGAAATGAAGCTGGAATCGATTTTCTTTGGACCAGTGGTTCTGGATCAGGTTCTGTTGTACGGTAAATGTTGACATTAGCTGTGTGTTCACTGAGAATCGATCAGTGATGCTGATATTTGATCCAGAACCTTTCAGAGAAGAAAAAATATTTAAATTAAGCTTTTTTAAAATTATGCAGAAAAACCAGATAACGGCACAGACAATAATTTAGCAGCAACATTCACATCTAAAGGTGTTCATTTGGCCTGTTGGATTTTTCTGAAGCTTGTTTCACCGACAGGAACAGGACGGTTTTCCACATCACTGTGAAGCAGCAGCAGCAGCGTGTTTTTATGACTCCAGGCTGCAGAAAACGACGGGAAGATCAGACAAACTCACTCGTTACTGAGAGGACTCAAACTGTAGGATCTCTTTCATTTTCTGGTTTCAGGGATTTTCTTTTCAGGATGTTAGTGAAGCTAAAATAAAGCCTCTGAAATAAAAACGTTTGTTTTCACAGCGTGAATATTTCTGAGCTCGGCCTGAATCTGACCCGCTCAGGAAGTTTGATCCCAGATTAAAATGTTTCAGACATTTTGGGCTTTTTTACCTTCATCCTAAAGTTTGAATCCAAACATCAGTGAGCTGCAGGACGGCGCCGCGAGTTTAAACTGTTCAGGCGGGTTTTGGTGCTGCGGCGGTGGGAGGAGACATCCGTGAAACGCCTACTGCTGTTTTTAGCTGGAACATTAAGATGCATGAAGGTTAACTGGAGTTTCGTCTTTTTGCAGATGCTCAGATTATTTTATAGACATGGATAAATGCAGGAAGGATGCGAGAGAAGAGAGGGATGAGGAGGATGAACGTTTTAGAGGTGAAATAAAATCCTCAAAACTTTAAAAGATGCAAAAGAAAAATAAACAAGTTATCATTATTATTCCAAGTATTCCCCTTCTAACCGATCCGATCTGAGTTTAGGTTTAATTATTCAGAATTTAATAAAGTTTTGAGTTCATTTTGGATCAGTTAGCAGTTTTGGTTAACAGCAGACTCTGACTGCAGCTAAAATAAACTCTACTCCATATTAGCTACACAACATGTATTCTACAAGTTTTCATCATAAAGGGACAAAAACTGCTGCTTTTCTCATTAAAGTGTGACGTTTATGTAAAGTTGGATATTCTTTCATTTTTCTCCAGTGAAGCTGATGTCTGTCACTCATACATTAGAAATTAGAAGGAGTTAGCAGATGATTAACCCTGTTTCAGACACTAAAGCATGTAGGAGCACACAAACATGAGGTCTAGATTTACAGAAAGTTCTGCAGCAGCCAGATCTGGGTCCACCAACAGCACGACACCAGGTCTGCAGGAGCAGCAGGACACCTGCTGAAGGTCATCTGTTTGATACAGGTCATCCTCGCTGATGAAAGGGTTTTAGAGTCAGCTGGACCCAGATCTGTCAGCAGCAGAGAAAGCACAGATGAAACCAAACGTGTAAGGACTGATTTCAGGGGTTTCTTCTGCAGAGCTGCAGGACGTTTAACCAGATACAAGGCACTATAGATTTTGCTATAGAATGGCTAAATTAGGAGGAAAGACGAGGTTTCACCACGAGGAGCTGGAAAGTCTCAGGAGCTTCAGGGACAGAAGAGTAAACGATGAAGACGAAGGTAGAGCAGAGAGATCCGTGGGAGAAGGGCGGGGCGTGGTTAGGACTGCATCTCAGCGCGAAGCATCCAGGGGAACCAGCAGCAGAACAGCAACCTGTGTGGGGGGGACACGTTTAGACCCTGACTGGTTCCTCTCAGCATCGCTGCAACATAAGCAGGTAAGGCGTGACCTCACCTGGATATGGAGCTCTCAGAGGTCAGGTCTTTAGGAGACCGCATCGTGTTGAAGTTCCGCTTCGGTTGTGACACTGAAGAATAAACAAAATACAGTCGAGTCAAACCAAGAAGCTCAGAGTTTTTGTTCTCATCCTGAACTGGACTCGTGTTCTGGTGAAACGGGTTCAGGAGGACTTACTGGAGACCTGATGGACCTTCTTCACCATGGAGTTCTCGTTCTGGGAGCCTTCTTTAGGTCCTCCGATCCTGATCAACACAACAACAAACAGTCGGTCCTGCTGGGCTTCACCACTCAGAAATGTTTCTGCTGTTTTCCTGTTCATACCTCTGGACTCGAGAGGGGGGAGCAAACACTCCATATTTGGGCAGGCAGCTGAAGTATCGGACTCCGAACACAGAGCCGTCGTGCTTCCCGGTGGGCTGATCCAGCTCGACACCGAACCAGTACCCTAGAGGGACACGAACAGGCTCACTCTAGGCTGGCGGGTCTCGGACAGTAAAATCCCGTCACGGTTCACCCTGCAGACTCACCCGGAGCAAAGTCCGTCTTCCCGTAGAAACGAACGATCCCGTGTTTCTGACCGGCCACCAGAACCTGATCTCCGACCTCCACATTTGTTCCGTCTGGGTCCAGACTCACCACGGATGACTTCTTCTTTTGGGCTGAGAGCAGAAAACACACTCAGAGACAAACGTCTTCATCAGTTTATACAAGCACACCTGCAGCTACCTTTCTCCCTCTCTTTCTCCTTCTTCTCCTTCTCCTTCTTGGTCTTCCCAGCCAGGCGGGAGGCCAGATCCATGCGGGGAGTTCTGGGGGTGGAGGTGACCGACGAGGGAGTCTGATCCACTGATTTAGAAATCTTTGAAACGGGAGCAAAAATCCCTGCAGGCCAGAAAAACAGCAAACACTGAAGCCTCTGTTCCTGTTTTGAGTAAAACGACCCAGAAGGAGACGTTTCAGAGACATCTTCAGGTCACCTAGCTTAGGAGGGCAGATGAAGTACCGGACGCCTCCAACGCTGCCGTCGTTCTTCCCCTCCGGCTCGTCCAGCTCCACTCCGACCCACTGGCCGCTCGCAAACTCTGTGGTTCCACAAAACCTCAGAGTGCCGCTCTGAGAAGGACAGAGAAAGATCAGAGATGGACGCCCACGTGGAATCCATAAGAAGACCTTCTCCGTCCCTCTACAGATGGAACGTCTTTAAACATCTGTGTCTTTCTAACTATGATCACTTTTTCTTTCTTTTACACAAATCAGGAGTTGTTTTTACCTCCTTGTTTACTGACGTTTAACGTCAGTAAACAAGGAGGTAAAAACTGATTTTTGTAAAAGAAAGAAAAAGTGATCATATGGAACATCTCCTCCATCACAACACGCACAACCAAAGATCAAACGTAACGTAGACTCTGCTTCACTCAGTGACGCGTCTGTGTTCTGACCTCAGAGACCCAGCTGTTTTATGGTGTGAAAGTGGAAACAGGAAAGAACCTTCATGTCGTCCAGAACCACGCGGCCTCCCAGCTTCAGTCCCAGAGAGGACAGCATCAGGTTTCCTGGGATGTTGTCGTAGTTGGGCAGCGTGGCCTTGGGAAGGTTACAGCTGAGGGGGACCGCCTCCAGCAGCAGTTGCTTCAGATCTTTGGCCACCATGGCGGCCTCTGCCTTGTCCAGACTCATGTCCATCGGGTCAGGGACCACCTCAGCTGGAACCTGGCCCTTCTCGTTCTGCAGAAACAGACCAAAGCCACTTTAGGACACTCTCCAGGTTCAAGAAGGCAGCAGGTCTTCAGCTAATCCAGGAGTAAGGAGCGTTTACCCGCACGGTGGGATTGGCTCCGTGCTCCAGAAGACATTTGACGGCACTCAGGCAGAGGTTGGACGCCGCGATGTGGAGAGCCGTACCGTAGTGGAAGTCGCTGCACGTGGAGTTTAGCACTGGGGAGAACAAAGAAGAAGGTGGACTCCTCCTCTGTCATGTGTGGAAGGGTTAGGGTTAGACTCACCTCTGGGTTTAGCCGCCTTCAGCAGAACCCGGATCAGTTCTGGGACATCAAAGTAGGCGGCGTAGTGCAGGGCGTTCATGTTGGTCCACCGACTCCTCAGACTCACGTCAGCACCGAGAGAGATCAGCTGACTGGTGAGTCGCAGCGCTGCCGCCGGGTCGCCTGTAAAACACGACAAGGTGAGAACTGGAACCAGAACCAGAACCATGGTCCTGGAGTCCTGACAGACCCCAAGGCCAGGTTCCTCTGACTGGATTCATTCATTTCTACATTTATGATCTCAAACATTCTTATTTTTACATTTAAGCCTGAAAACATTCAGAGAAAAATGACTTTGAGTCACTGTTTCAGCCTCAGGAGGACCGAGACGTCCTACCCTCGAGCCCAAACTTCTGTTTAGGGTGGGAAATCTTTCTAAATATCAATAGAACTAAAATAAATAACAACAATATTGTAACTAATCAATTATTTATCTGGTGAAATGAATTAAAATCCCATTTTTGAATCTCAAAACCCAAACTGTGATACCTCCACCACCGTGTTGGGAGCAGGAGTTCCTGTCAATTAAATTTACAATCGAAATAAAATTCTGAATATTCTTTAGATCGACTGCAGACTAGAGACGGTTTATCGTTGGGTTTGCTCCACGGGAGTTTCTTACCCACTCCGTGCGCTCCGGCCTTACAGCTGTAGTGAAGCAGCGTCATGTCAGTCAAGCCATCACGGTCGTTCACATGGCAACCACGCTTCAGGATCTGAGACATGAAACAGGTGATAAGTGACCCAGAGCTGCTGACGGCGACTCATGAAGGCAAGATCTGGTCAGATCTGACTGGATTCACACAGTATGACTCAAAGGTCAAAGGTCAGAGGCGTGACCTCTGGTACCAAACCTGTAACAGAGCCAGGAATCAGTTCTGGCCAGGATCTGGTGGTCTATATTCTAGTGTGTGTTTAATCTGGGTCAGTGTGACGCTGAGTAAGTTTTCCTTCATCATCACAGGCGATGTTTTGTTCTGACTTGAACACCTACAGTAGAAAAGAACCAAAGTGGTTAAAAAGTGTTTTTTTTCACCTCGTTTCCGATGACGTCGATCTTGTGTTGCACCTGAGGAACCCACTGACGGACGATGGCGAACAGCTCTGGGATGGAGGTCTGAGGATCCATCAGGATCTCCAGGCAGGCCGGATCGTTTGGGTCAAAGAAGGTGAACGCTGGAGAAAACAGAAAGGAGTTAAACTAAACGGGAGTACGACTAAAAGGAAAGGAGGTAAAGATGAATCAGCAGAGGGAACGCCATCACTCCAGATGGGTTCTGTCCCCATCATCAAATCAGAGGAGACCAGCGGATCCTGCAGGTTCTGCTCTGCAGGCTCAGCAGCTCGGAGGAGGATTTTCTTTCACTACGTTGCTGAAATCAAATTTCTACATTTAAAACCTGAATGGTGTCCTTCAGCGAGCAGAAAACGGACCAAAAGAGCCCAAAAACAGCTGAAACGGTTGTTTGGAGTCTGGGCCGCTGGACAAAAGCTCCATTCAGACCCGGTTCTGACACGCATCCTGGACGATCACATGACCAGCAACAAGAACAAATGTTTTTGTAGCTGGACTCAGAAACACTGAGGATGCTTTCAGACCCGATCTCATTCAGACGAGTTCTGGGACTCCAGAGTCCGAACTCAGACCAAGCAGGACTTGGTTCTGCAGAGTTTCTGAGTCATGTGATTCACCAGAATCCATTTATGATGCAACGACTTCAGTATTTAGGAGATAAACCAAAATCAGAGGCTCTGACGCTCTTTTTGTTTTTGTTGTTTAAATCTGAAAGAAAAACTGTTAAAAATTCCAATGAATGTGGGATAAAACCGCATTTATATTCCTGATATTCCCAATATTGTTCTTGTAAAATATCAGACAGGTTAATCAATTCCTACGTCTAACAAGAAGATCTACACATCCAGGCCAAGGCTCCGCCCCTTTCTGGATGAAAACTTTCCAACAGGAATAAAAAAATATTTTAAATCAAATAAAAAAAAATCAAAATGAAATTGTTTGAATGAATAAACATTTATTTTATTATTTTGAATTGTCTCTGAGTGATGACTCAGATTAAACAACTCAGTTAAGGTGGCACAGTGAGTTTAGGTGTATTTAAGGTGGTATGACGTACTGTAGTCCTTGGGTAGCGGCGCCTGGGCTGAGGGGTGCACCATGGCTCTGCGGGGGGGCTCGTGGACCGGACTCTGGTACTCGGACACAGAGACCGGTTCTGGAACTGGTTCTGCTGGAGGATCCTCCTCCTCCACCTCCTGCTCCTCTCGCTCCTCCCGTTCCTCCTCCTGCTCTGCCTCCTCCTCATCCTCCACCTTTTCCTCCTCTAGCTCATATTCATCCTCTTCTTCCTCCTCTTCATCATCTTCCTCTTCGGTCAGCGCCTCCTCCTCCTCCTTTTGGGCCCTCCCCTCCTCCTTCTCCTCACGGTCATGCCCTTCCTTCCCCTGCTCCTGCAGGTTCTCCTCTTTTGTCATGATGAGTGATGCTGTGGGCCTGAGGAGAAAAGTTAGAGGAAATAAATAAAGAGCTGTGAGTGATGCTCAGCCTGACGGAGGTTTGACCTTTGACCTGCAGCTCAAACACTCAGCTTCACTTTCTTAATCCCATAAAACAACCTCTGAACTGAAACAAACAACACAAACAGACATAATGAGAGCGCGTCAATAAAACGTTGAATTTACTGAATTTTGTTGTAAAACTTTTTGACCCAATTGAATCAAAGGATCCAGAGACTTTATGGGTTTATGGATAAAAATCTGTCATGTGAAAAATAAACAAATACTCATTTTTTCTTAAAGGCCCAACTTATTTTATGAAACAGATTAAACATGAAACATTGTAAACATAAACAGTTTTACTGCGTTTTTATCTGAATGAGGCGATGTGATGTGGCTCTGAGCATTGGAGTGAAAACAGCAGCAGCTGATGCTGAGACTTCCTGTCCATCAGTGTCTGGATTTGATCTGCTTCCACTTCAGCTAATGGACAAGAGGCTGCAGCCCATCCATCCATCCATCCATCATCCATCCATCCATCCATCCATCCATCCATCCATCCATCCATCCATCCATCCATCCATCCATCCATCCATCCATCATCCATCCATCATCCATCCATCCATCCATCATCCCATCCATCCATCCATCCATCCATCCATCCATCCATCCATCCATCCATCCATCCATCCATCCATCCAAAGGCCAAATACTAAAAAATCATCTCCCTCCATCTATACACCAATAATTGGTCTGAAACAGAATCTGCAGCAGGCTGGAAGAGGCAGGAGGAGGTTTTTTTTAAGGAGGCGAGCGGCTCAGAGCCATATCATTTCATATCGACTCGTGACTGGCTGAGCCAGGTGGAGGTGAGACTCAGCTGGAGTCCAGTGCAGCGCAGCCAGGTACGGCACAGACGTCACCCTGCAGGTCTATAGCAATCAACCGTGGCTGATTCTAGATCAGTGTGGAGCAGAGTTTTAACCTGAAGATGGAGATAGAATGATGGTTTTGGGTTGAATTTTCAAATTTTTAAAAAGATGCACTAAAATACACATATCTACAGCACCATTAGACACTCATCTATAAGTTATCAGCAAAAAAAGTTAAACTATCGCTCTTTCAGACAACAGAAACACACTGTGGTTCTGTCTGTGCTCAGACTAGCCATTAACCCCCCCGTCCCTGAGGGCCGGTATCCAGCATGTTTTAGTTGTGTCCCTAATCCAATACACTTGATTCACCTGTTCAGCTCACCAGGTTCTGCTGAAGCCTGTTAATCACCTGCTGATTAAAATCAGGTGTGTTGAAGCAGAGAACACTGAAATAAAAGAGGCTGGATACCAGCCCTCGGGGAAGGGAGCTGGGGATCACTGCTCTAGATCATCAGTCATGAGGATGACTCTATTTCTCTGAGCAGATGCTGTTCAGGAAGCTAGAAAACTGTTTTTGTTTTAGAGACTTTCCTTTAGAATATGCTGAATGATTTCTTTAACTGATCCAGAACTGCTCTCTGATCAGTTAGAGAGAAGATGACTTGTACCACTCCAGAGCCAGAAGGTTCTGGATTCAGAACACGATAAAAAGATTCCGGACTACTGTTGACAAATTCACAACCTAGAATCGAAAGAGACCGAAATATGAAACCTTTTGATTTAATGAAACAGAGAAAAACAGATATTTTATCTCATTTGTTTGTGTCCACGTGTTCTATCAGGACTTAGATATTTATTATTATGTCTCAATTTCCCTTGTTGTTATAATAATGTTAGAATTAAAATATAAATGATGTTTTATAACAGAAAGCAGGTTGTTGATGTTGAATCAGTGATTGTTTTAGCTGATGAATGAATGAATTTACAGAAACCCAGCAGGTTGTGATGAAGATGAAGCAGCCATGGCCTCCTCCTCCTCCTCCTCCAGCCTCCATTTTACAGCCGACAGAAGCGTCGCTCAAACGGCCCGAATCCAGCAGGAATCGGGTCTCTGAAAGCTTCAGATTCAACCGGAACGAAATCTCCAAGGTTCTGAAGCAGAACGTGAGAATATCCAAAACCCGCACAGCGTGCGGTTCCGATTCGTTTTAATGTGCGTAGGAGAGAGAGAGAGAGAGAGAGAGAGAGAGAGAGAGAGAGAGAGAGAGAGAGAGAGAGAGAGAGAGAGAGAGAGAGAGAGAGAGAGAGAGAGAGAGAGAGAGAGAGAGAGAGAGAGAGAGAGAGAGAGAGAGAGAGAGAGAGAGAGAGAGACGCGCAAAACAACAGTAATAATAATATTAATACTATTAATAAAATAAAACAATCACGAGCTCTGAGTTGATCTCATCGCATCAGGTTATGGAGCTGAAGCTGCTCCTTTTGTCTCCATCCTCCTCCTCTTCCTCCTCCTCCATCATCATCATCATCAACATCGTTCTCCTCCCAGAACAACACCCTGACCCGGTCCAGAAAACACACCTGAGTCGAACATCTGAGTTTGTTTACCTGAAACCAAGCCGCTGGTCTCTGATGAAGCTCTTCTCTCCTCCGATGCTCTGGATCAACAACACGGACTCTCGCCTCTCCCCCGCTGGCTCTCCTCTCCGGTCCCTCCCCCTCTCCCTATTTAACCCCTTCATGCTGATAATAACCCCACTCAGTTTCACCAGGTAACCAGTAGTTAATCCTCTCTAACTGACCTGGTTAGTGCAGCTGCTTTTTAATTCAACTTAAAAAGATGGGTGAACTTTATGTTTATGTTTAATTTAATTTAATTGAATCTGTGTTTTTGTCTTTTGGATTTTGATCTAATGTTTTTGTTATGATTTTTGTCAGATGTCTGACTCACATGCATATATATATATATATATATATATATATATATATATATATATATATATATATATATATATAGTGGCTAAAACAAAGTGTAGCCCTAACCCTTTAAAATTACTAAGTTTTATGCATTAAAACATGAATAAAAATACAATTTGAAAACATGAGTTTTGAGTTTCTGCAAAAGGAACCCACCGAGTCCACAGAACTCAGTCTCAGAGGAAAGTATTTATACTCTATTATGAATAATTTTATCAAAGTTTATTTTGGTAACACTTTACAATAAGGGTTCCTTTATTAACCATACTTGCATTACATAACTGGTGTTGAATATGAAAATCATCTCATCAAAGCATGTTTCTAGTTCAAACATTTCATTAAATCATTTTGTTTAAACATTACATAAAATCATTCATTTGAGTATTTTTATCAGCTCTGAAACTTAAAAAGTCTCAGTTCGCCTGTCTGTGTCCATCTCTGTGTCATGGGTGAAGAAGGCTCAACTCACTTTGACATGCTTAATAATGCACTAAGTAACATTGATAAAGGGACCCTTATTGTAAAGCTTTACCTTTATTTTCATCCTATTAGATGTGAAGATTTAGTTACTTATTTGTGTCAAAGAGCCTAGCTTTGAATCTCATTGCTTCCCCCTGGTGGTGAGAGGAGATTATGGGTTTTATCTGAAAGCAACACCCCTGTTTAGAACCGGACTGTGTCAGACAAGGAGACTCAGAGATGGAGTTTGTTTATTTATTTATTTATTCAGATTCCTGGTTCTCCTTCAAGTAAGTGTATCATAAGGCCATCAGCATTCATAAATGTACATAACCATGCAATACTTATCCCCACATACCTTGTCTTGATGTAATTTCTAAAAAAAAATTATTTTAATAAACTTAATAAGGGTCATATCTGGGTGCCTCAGAGTTTTCACAGCACCAGAGGCCCCCTGATCTCAACTGAGAACCACAGGTGTGTACTATAGTTTATTCAATTCAAATATTCTTGTTCGTTTTAACCAGAAAAGTGCAGGACTACAACTACCAGGGCAGCTGTAGCTCAGGGGGTAGAGCGGGTTGTCTAGTAATCAAAGCTCATCACCATCAGCGTGTGAATGTGTGTGTGAATGGATGAATGATACACTGATATCACTTTGGAGTCCTCTGACTCTGAAAGGCGCTATACAAATGCGAGTCATTTACCTCCAGAAAAGTTGAAGACAGCCTGTCTGTGACCTCCCAGATGCCAGAGTCCAACCTCAGCCTGATGATGTGAGGATTTAAACATCAGCCCTATATGCACGCATGCACACCAATGACTGCACACACACACACACACACACACACACACACACACACACACACACACACACACACACACACACACACACACACACACACAGAGCTGCTGCTATAAGAAAGTGACAGGGGTGTGTCCAGAGAGTGGCCTGGGGTAGTACATGCCACCTTTGAAATTTGATTGGCCACCCCAGGTGCCACCCCACTGAGTTCCATTTAAACTGATTTCATGACCACAAAAGTAGGTTTTGGTTATTAGTTGCAAAACGATGGGTGGTGGCATGTACCTTTACCTTTGTAGCAAGTGCCCCACATGGGCCACTCCACTTTAAAAGGACTGGACACCCCACTGGAAAGTGAGCCATACTCTAGTGGTGTCAAAGGGATGTTTGTGGAGTGAAACATCACTCAAACTCTTTTTTCAGATTCCTTTGTTTTTAAATGAAGATGAATTATTCATTTTTGCTCTTAAACTTCAGATAGACTTTATGGCAAAGCAGGATAAATACACAAAAAACTACAGGAAGTTCTCCTCATCCTTCATCTACAATGTCCCAACACACACAGATACCTCAGAGAGACACTTCCACATCCACACACAATACAAAGCAAGTCTTGTCCAAAGATCATCTTTTGGAAATGACTGTTGCAAATATGTTAAATGAGTAAATTTCTATTATTTTACAGAAGGCTGTGATTGGTGGATGACAAGCCTGACCTGAACAAGATGATGCTGGAGAAAAGATGCCAGAAAGACTAGGCTAAATACAGATGTGTAGCTCTCATGCTGGATGCCACAGACTTAATATTATTGGTTAAGCCTGTGGTTCTGAAGAGAAGGCTGCACCACATGGCTAAACTCACCTCTCTAAATGCAGAAGGGGCGCTCCAGATAAAAGTTCTATAAAGCAGTCCTCTTTCAGGGGTTTTATTTCACGTAAAGCTTTCAATTACTATTTTAAAAAAATTCTCAACACAAATAACAGATAAATTATCACAAAACAAATAAAATTAACTTCTTTAAGCTGTCAGTTTTGATGGATGGAGTTTGTCGTGTTCTTGTCATCCAAACTTTTTTTAGTCACTATTGTTCTCTCTCTCACCCTCTTTTTGAATTATATTGATACTATATGTATATGAATTCCACAAACACTCATTTATTTCAATTGCTATTATTTATAATAATTATATTGTATAATCATTTATTAAATGGCTGAGTACTTTCTGCTTCTCTATCAAATATTAAGTGTTTTTTAAATACCTACCATATATCTCACACACCTGTTGTATAATCCTTTTTGAATTATTTTGATTCTCATTTTTTGACTGTGATTCTTAATGTTTTATCCCTTTTCTGTAAGTTTTGAAGAATTCCTATGTACCCAGACAAAACCCACTATGATTAAAAACGCCAAAACATGTGTCCGGTATCAGAGCTTTATGTGTAAAGTTTGCAGAGAAAAAAAATCGCATCAAAATCGGTTCAGTATTCAAGGAGTTATGGTTGATTTAACATGCTGTCACGTCAATGCCTCTGTCAAAGAGAGGGGGTACGCCCGATCCAAGATGGCGACGCCACCGCTCGTCAGCGCCAATAGACAGTAGCGGTCACGCGGGGTCTATCTTGTCTATGCAATTTGCCACCAACCATCATGGCGGTTTTGTGTCGCATCCGAAGGTCAGACTGGTTTTCACTTCTGATTGGTTTAAATCTTGTAAGAGCTGCCCTTCTTTTAGACCACGTGGGCATCCGCGTTTCTGATTGGACAGCATACCAGTCCGTCAACACGAGCCAAACCAATCGCTGATCTTTGTCTTTTAGTCTTGCGTCACACGCTCACCGGCTGCTACAATCCAAGATGTCGGCTGTGTTCCCCATGTGTGTCCGAGCGAGCCACGGCCTCCTGAGGCTCAGGAACGGAGCGGCAGGTGCTTCCACGCCGGCAGTGATGGACATCATCCGGACACTCTCCACAGACGAGCCGCCTGGAGGACCGCGCGGTGCGACGAGTGGACTAGCTCAGGCTATCCTCCAGGAGCGGCAGCAGCAGAGCCAGGTGAGGTGCGCTCGATTTACTGTCCGGTAGAGAAGGCAGTGTAGTTTGTAGGTTTGAGGTCTTAACTCCGCCCTTCCGAGCTTCCCTAGTATAACAAACCGAAACTACTTCCAACCACTGACAGCTACGCGTTGCCTCCTAATATCTGCAGGGTTCTCCTCAGGATTTATTTTATTATTCGGTCGTTATTTATTCCTATATCTGTGCGTGACCGTTAACGTGGGGCTTATGGGTAAAATGTTGCTCCTGTGTGCGTCCTCTCTCATGCTGAACTGTTTCATCCTAGCTTCATTCTAGCTGTTGGGTAAATAACAGCCAAGGTTCTTTAGGCTAGAAGGACAGAACGGGACCTTCTCCTCTAACTCGGTCCAAACATGCCCAGGATAATAGAGAACCCATCCATCACTGTGTCACATATCTGCTTGTCCTCAAGAACAGAAGCTCTGACAGAAGGTAGTTTTTATTTAATGTCTGTATTTTGAAAATCATCATTATTTTTGTATTATCTGCAAATCCATGATTTCACCTGGTCTAAGTTACCAACCCTGACTGACCCATCAGACTAAAGATAATGTTTGTTTAATTAAATCTTTTTATTTGGTGTAAAATATAATTTTAGGAGGAAAAAAGAGGTCCAGTTAACGTCTCCCAGTGCAGCATCACAGTGTTGTCATGTAATCAGACTTCAGGTGAAATATATTTATTGTTATTGTTTGTTTTTTCCAGGGCCAGACACTTCCAGAAGGAGGGCAGAGCGAGAAGGAAGGAGAGCAAACAGATGACAAGAAGCAGAAGGAGAACACGGCCTACGCTAAAAAGATGGTGCTGCGGTTGGCGGGAATCCTGGGGCTCGGCGGAGCGGTCAGCGTCGTCTACATCTTCGGTGAGTCTGATTATTTATTTATTTATTATACCAACAAATATCTGTTGCTGCTCTTAGGGGGAGCGATATGGCCTGAACATATCATATTTCAGAGTATTCTGACGATAATGAATATTCGGGGTGGCGTTTCTCCATATGCGTACTCGTCTGAACTTGTGTACTCGCGTACTTGTTAAACGTCATCAACAATGACCCGGGTACTGTTCCAATCCGAAGTGTGTGGCCCAATCCCAATACTCACACTTCCACCCTTGCATCCTTCAATTGCGCGTTCCCGGCCAGGGGTATGAGTGCGTAGGGCAGGTGTCACCAACTCCAGGACCTCGAGGGCTACCATCCTGCTAGTTTTCTGTGTTTCCTGAATGGAGTAATTTAATCCTCTCCCTACCACATTAACTCTGCACAGGCCTGTTAATTACTCAATCATTTCAATCAGGTGTGTGGAAGCAAAGAAGCAGCTAACATGTAGGATGGTAGTCCTTGAGGACTGGAGTTGGTGGCCCAATCCCAATACTTGCTCTGTGCCCTACACCCTTCTGTGAAGTGCGCTTTAGAGGAAGTGTGCAGTAAGGCTTCGAGTGCGTAGTACACAAATGTGCAAATAATTGCTGAATTGGGACAGTGAGCATTGCGTCATCGAACACGACGCATGCTAGGATGCCGGTCGCTGTTTGTGCTTTAAAAAAATCTTTATAACAGCTTTCAAACAAACAAACAAACAAACATATATTTGACTACATTTAAATTAATTGCTGTCCACATTAAATCTTAATCTAAAACATTCAGAGCATGAATAAATATCATTAAAGGGACTATGTGGACTTTGACATTTTTATGCTCGCGATTGACCCCTCAGGCCAAACGTGTAACTGCAGCTTCAATAGTAAGCTCGTGCACGAGGCATGCATGCTGTAAGTGCACACTCCTGAATGAAAACAACAGCTGAGTCAGTCCTTCTGCTGATGGCTCTTCTAAATTGTGTTTCAAATCTGCCTCCACACAATCAGCAATGTCCAATACAGAATATAATATAATGTAATATAATAGAATAGAATAGAATAGAATAGAATAGCCTTTATTGATTTTGTACAGGGTACAGCGACATTGGAGTGCCACTCCCTTTGGTGTAAAACGTAAAAGAATACAAAAAATAATGCAGAAATAATATAAATATAAAATCAACAATAATATGTGCAAATATACACACAGAGTAGCAGCATTTGTTGGGTTCTGTGCAGGCCACTATTGCAAGCAGTGGCGGCTGGTGAATTTTTTTTGGGTGGGACGCATTTTTTATTATTTTTTTATGTTAGTTCTTGTGAATGGTTTTTATCTTGAGAGGCGCTATATAAACAGTCGTTTTTTTCTTCATTTTGCAGGTCAGTTTTTCAGATGCGCTAACCACATATCACCACTAGGGAACGCCAAATTACCATTCTTATGCGTCACACAAGTTGAAATTTACGGACCGGTCCAGGAGCACTTAGCTACAAAGTTGTTCCAAAAACATGCTTCATATTCACCAATATATGCAAACCTCACACACTAAACAGGAAGAGGCTCTTTTAAACGATAGAATCCACGTTTTCTACCTCAACACCACCCAATGACTGCAAATGAAAAGCAAAACAAAGCTATTTTCATGAAGTCAAAAGCTAAATTCTGTCTTACCTTGCTGGTCAAAATAATCCATCTTATAGTCAAAAATCCACTTGGTTCATAGAATCCAATGATAAAAAGATGAAACTACTAGTTTTCTCCATAGTCAACGTTAGCAGCGGCTCCACAACAACAAAGGACGTGAACTAGCCTGTGGAGAAATTTCCGGTTCTGTCTGGGCTGGGTGAGCTGGCCAATCAGCATCCTCCTCCTGATCTGAGCAGACTCCCCCCGTTTGCTTGCGATCGCAACCATATGCGCCCAACAGCTCTCCTATTCCTTGTCGTTGGGGATCCAGCGCGCATGCGCCAGTTAGCCCATTTTAAGTCAATGGTAAAGATTGCTGCGCCCAAGAGAGGACACGTGACAGGAAGTACGTCGACGTTTCGGCCGTGTTAAAAGTATTAACTTTATTAAACTACAATTAAATGCAGATTACACACAGCACTTACAGTCCATAAGGTGTATAGATCGTTTAGTTTAAATTTTATGTTTTTTTTAAATACATTTTGTGATTCCTCTCTTCTTCTTCCTCTTCCTGTGAGACTGGTGGGGCGGCGCCCTAGCGCCCCCTATGGACGAGCCGCTACTGATTGCAAGCAGAATTTTAGCATATTGAGTGAAACTCAAATAGCACATATAATTGTTAGCCTATATAATAATTATAATTGTTATAATTGTCAGCTTCATCCAGGCCAATGCAAGGAAGTTGGTCAACCTTCTCCTGTGATGCGCACCTATTGCACAAGACAAATAAATGTTATATAATCAGTGAATAGAAAGTGAGAGTGGGATGTTACTACGGTATTAAAAACAATAATAAAACATACCTTAGTGATATTGGAGATACATAATCTGAATCATACGGGTCTAAAGCTCCTTCCTTCTCTTTCCAGCTCTAGTCTGGAAGTAAAAACAGCAGCAAAACATGATTATATATCCTGACATATAGCCATTGCATTTCAATGAGAATCATTTGTTACTTACACACTGTTTCCAAACTATTGGCTTGTTCCTCATCTAAAGAGTTCTTTCAGCTCCATCGATTTGATGCTACAAAAACAAACAGAAAACATCAATTACAAAAACATAGGTTATGAATCAAATGATAAAAGCTCTGCATGTTTCTGCATTTACCAAGACTTCTCATAAATGATAACCAGGACTGCTGCATCATTTATTCTCCACATCCAGACACAATTATCCTATCTTCTGTCTCATCAACAGAAGCTGGGATGTTTTTGCCCACAAAGTTTTTCTTTTTTGCTCCAACAACACACTCCTCTGGTTATGACTTTTACTTTCTTTGTGCTCCTGGTCTATTGTGCCTCTCCACCTCCATGGATCCACCTGTCTGTCGGCACACCTGAGGCTGGTCAGATGCTGCATGTTGTCAGTCATTGAGGGAACGTGCACGGTGTCGGATAACTCTCTCTCCTCTTGCCTGGGCTGACGGGAGCTGACGGAGCTGTACGCGCGGCGCACATTGCATCCTAATGCGCAAATCGTGTCCCCTCTTGTAGCGTGTGTTCTGCCTGTCGGGAGGGGCGGGTCAGTGGCGCTGGGGGGAATGTGTTTACTTGGAGACGGACATGTAGTTTTGCAGAAATCTCGGAGATTTCCACTAATAAATGAGCGGTTATAGTAACGGTACTCATCCTACCCTGGAAAAAAGTCCCAGTGCGCTGAGAAGTAAAAATAAGAATAAGACTAATATTAATATCCTGACCAGCACTGACTCTGATGGAGACACGCTAAACAAGCCTAAAAATGTTCCTACTATGACATACGTAAGCCCCCGGTTTGCTTTGAAAGCACCCACAACCCTTACCCCACACGTATTTAGTAATAATTTCTTACCTGTCCAGCAACAATGATGCCAACTGCGGGTCTTTTGTCTCAGCATTTTCCACTTCTGCCGGCCGGACCGATGTTTATTTTCGTTCTTTGTCTTCGGCGACCAGACTCGAGTTTTGCCCTCTTTGTCGCGCTGGAATAAACTCTTGGGTTCTTTGTCTTGTTTGGGGTCTGGGCTGGAGTTTCGCTGGTGCTTGAAGCAGCTCTCTTCTTGTTTTTGGCTGAATCAGCTACCGAAACCACCTCTCGCTCTACCGCTAAGCTACAGCTAGCAAACAAATGCTGCGGGCGCGTGAGCGTGCATGACGTCATCACGCATTACGCTGCCTCTGGAGGACACTGGGGAAGCCTGCTTGTTCGACCCAAGCAAGATCTTTTCTGTGAGTTTACAGGCCTACAGAGGCAATCACAGTAAAAATGCCAGGGCTCATTCTACAGGACCAGGGCATTGCAGGAGAATGTATGAGGAATACATTTTAAATTTCTATACTTGTATTGGCTGTTAAACTTCCACATAGTCTCTTTAATCGTATTAAAATGAACTTCTTTCATTTGAAAATATATGTTTTCAGAAAAGGCACCTGACCCATTGCTCCACCTTCTTCTCAAAATTCCCACGCAGCAATGGATTGTGGGTAATACCCTTGCCCAAAGTCCACATCGCTGCGGACTTGGGCGAAGTGCGGATTAAGGGTGCAAAATGGGCATGGTCAACTTCCGCACTTGGGAATTGGGACACCCTACGCACTCGCACCCCTGGCCGGGAACGAGCAATTGAAGGGCACAAGGGTGGAAATGCGAGTATTGGGATTGGGCCGGAGACCCCTGACGTTGGGTGTCCCGATTCTCAAGTGCGGAATGTGACCACGCCCTTTTGTACCCCTGATGAGGACTTCCGGCAAGGGTTTTACCCACAATTCATTGCTGCGTGGGAAGTCTGAGAAGAAGGTGGAGCAATGACTCAAGTGTCTTTTCTGAAAACATGTATTTTCAAGTGAAAGAAGTTCATTTTAAGACGATTAATGATATTTATTCATGCTCTGAATGTTTTAGATTAAGATATAAATGTGGACAGCAATTCATTTAAATTTAGTCAAATAATTGTTAGTTTGAAAGTTGTTAATAAAGATTTTTTTAAAGAGTAGTACAAGCAGCGATGGCATCCCAGCATTCATCACAGTCGATGGTAATGCTCACTGTCCCAATTCGGCACACTTGTGTACTCTCAGTAGCCACAGATTTCAATATGTAATGACCGTTATTTAAAGATGTCTTAGAATTTAATACCACATTTACCTTGTTGATGATGAGTAAAGGCAGCTGGGGATGTCAAATGTACCAAGAAGTCCGTGCCATCTCCCACCTGCTTTCCTTTGCATATTGTTGTAATGAACACGGAGAAACGTTCGATCTGAGAAAAGCTGGTTACCACGTCATGAAGAAGATTAGCATGTCCACCCACTTCAGCGTCTGCAGTAAATAAATGTTGGTGGCACTAATGCTAACTGCAGGATAACGCTAGCCTGAGATACTGCTAACATGCTTCTCATACCAGTGGAAAACAACAAAGAATGTGGCATTCAGGAATGTGGGAATTTCCAGACTTTGAATGAATGCCAGATAGATCCAGGTAGGGCTGGAAAAAGAGGAATATTCTGCAGAGCATTTCTTCTTATGTGTTTATATAACTTCTGTTGATCAATGAGGTCTGAAACTGATAAAGTACATTAGGTGTGTGTGTGTAATGTTTGTTTAGTAATATCTGGTAACACACACACACACACACACACGTTTGTTCACTGTGAATCTTACAGGAATCATTGCCTAAACATGTGATAAACTGTTTGTTTCTGTTATAGGAACAAATTCAGTGGATGAGCAAGGAAACAAGGTGAGTTTTATAGAACACACACACACACACACACACACACACACACACACACACACACAGAGTGATGGATTAAGATAATCAGAATATAAATGACAGGGACTCGGCTCACCTATAGTCAGTATAATGATGAGAGGGTCATTCTTTACATGCTGTTGCACCGAGTGAACCGCAGACTCACTAGGGCCGACCATCACAACTCAGCTGCTGATTCATATCTGGTGTGTGTGTGTGTGTGCGTGCATGTGTGTGTGTGTGTGCGTGTGCGCACGTGCATGCGTGCGAGAGCAGGTTTATGAGCCGCTGTAAAGTGCACACTTCTCAGGTGGTTGTGATGTCATAGATCCTGACAGACGTGATTGGTAGCTGTCTGAGGTGTCGCTGTGAGAAAGGAAGGGTCACACATTGCCCCCCCCC